>JAJIBD010023964.1:0-23068 GCA_021461705.1 Cryptotis parvus
AAATGTATTTGAGTTTTACCACTTGATCACTTGATCACTCGATCACTTGAGCCCCGTTATTCATCGATTTGCTCGAGCAGGCGCCAGTAACATTTCCATTGGACCCTATCACGTGCCAATGTAGCCCAATGGCATCTGGTTGATTCAGGAATATGAAGAGCCTCAAACAGTTCCTTCAGGGTTCTTGACAAGGAAGTCTGACCATCTTGTAGGTGGGCGGCCACGTGATCTTTTGACATCCTGTGGGATCCAGTCCCGTAATAGCTCTAGTCCAGCGGTTGTCTCCAAATCGCATTACATGTCCAGCCCAACTGATTTTCGAAGTCTTGGCAAACGAGACAGCGCCCCTGATTCTGGAATAGAGGTCAGAACTGGACAGAGGTCAGAACTCCGTATTCCTTCTCTCACTTGAGTGAGGCATGATATTCCAAGCATAGCTCTTTCGATTCCTCTCTGGGAGACCCGAATAGCATTCTCATCCTGCTTTCGTAGGGCCCAGGTCTCTGAGGCGTATGTTAATGCAGGGAGAATGGTGGAGCTCAAAGAGATGTGCCCGGAGCCGGAGGTTCTTTGTCCTTTTAGCTATTTCTTCGATGCCTTTGAAGGCATTCCATGCAACTCTCTTCCTCCTGCACAGCTCAGGTTTTAGGTCATTCATCATGTTGATTTTTTGACCTAGGTACACATAAGTGCTGCATTCAGAGATGTTTGTTCCATTGAGACTGAATGGGGCCTCAGGAACTAGTTCATTCTTCATGAACATTCTTTTTTTTAGATTCAGCTGTAGACCTATCTTTCCACATTCTCAGTCGAAGTCAGCCAGCATTTGTGCCGCTTGGCTTATGTTTGGTGTTATTAGAACGATGTCATCAGCAAAGCGGAGGTGGTGTAGTTGCCGACCATCTATCTTCACTCCCATTCCTTCCCATTCTAATTGTCGCATGATGTTCTCAAGGGTGGTGCTGAAGAGTTTTGGTGAAATGGTATCACCCTGTCGAACCCCTCTTTTGACATCAATGATCACTTCTTTGTAGAATGGTGAGATCCTGGTGGTGAATCCGTAATACAGCTCATGAAGAATCTTGATGTATTGGGTTTGAACACCCTCTTTGGCTAGGGCTTCGATGACCACTTCAATCTCCACAGAATCAAAGGCTTTCTGTAAATCAATGAACGTGAGACAGAGCGGCATCTTGTACTCCCTACAAACCTCAATGAGCTTGGTTACTGTGTGGATATGGTCGATTGTGCTGAATCCTTTCCAGAAGCCTGCTTGCTCGCATATTTACCAATAAAATATAAATGACATGTCACTTCTTAACAACGATTTCTTATCCTCATCTCTACTTTATCCCTTCTGACTTTCTACTGGAATATATAGATGTTTAGTCATTTGTGGAAGATTTAAAATTCAGAAAGATCATAGACCTGCTGCTCTTTGTGACTTCTGAAATGCGTCCATAAAGATTATTTCCACCACTAATAGCATTGGAGAAGAATTTAAGGAAGAAATATACTAGTTTACTAATATGCTTAAATATGATTCTATTTTTTACTGACATATTACTTAATATATCCCAAACTATGAATTAGTTCCTACATACTTCCTTTGGTTTATATTAGGCTATTTGTCTTTTCTTCCATGGTGAGTATATGACCTAGATATGATCAGTATAGGTCCATCAGCATCCAAGATGCAGTGAGTCATTCAGGAATGACACTTAACTCAAGAGGGGCCAATCAGCACATTCTCTGAGGCGTTTATGCCAGACTTATCAGAACAGACATATCCCCAGCTTTGGGATTAGGAGTTGAATGGATGTTATAAATTGAAATGGCTGACATCTATCCTTCTGGGTTTAACAAAACAATTCATTTGTTGTAAGAAAGAATGAGGACAGCATTCAAATAAAAACAAAGTTGAGAAATATGAAAAGAATGAATCATCCCTCAGAACACATTTTGAGGTTATTTAGTTATGACTTATGTCAATCACTCCTGTAAATTCAATCAATTGCTTATTAATTTTATCTGCTGTTTCCTATTAAAAAATACTTGATTTCATTGTATTTATTCAGTTGCAAGTGGAATCCTACATGCATTTATCACCTGTGATGTTAATATTTTTCCGCATTGTCTAAAAGCAAGAAAAACAGTGTACAATTTAGGAAACAGTAACACTTTTTGTCATCGCTGCTGATTTTTTTGACCATTTGGATGCCTTTACTAATGGATTAGTACGTTACAATTCAGAGAACCATAAAGAGTGCCATGGCACAACCTATGCAGGCTATATGCAAGGTAAGTATCTTGCCTGCTATGCAATCTCTCTAGCCCCAATAAAAACTGATATAAAAATAACATAAAATTTATTGTATCAGTTGATTTTAAATAATGAAACAATATGATTTATGTGGTACATTGGTGTGTTTATGTAGAAAATGATGGTTTAAACTTTAAACTAATACAATTTTATTTAGAATTAAACCAAATTAAAGTATAAAGCAATTTAATTAATAATTCTAAAGAAATTTTGCAAAAGTTTACCGAATCAAGTAGTTTATATTCTAAAAGAAATAAAGTTAAATATGCTTACATGATTTTTTTATTTCATCTCAATTGACTCATCAAAGTTAGTTATGGTGGGATAATATATCAGTGTTTTCAAAAGAATGTTCTTACAATTTATTTAGAAACATGCAAGCATGTTAATTTTGTAGAGAAAGAATAGAAGTTGGCTAGTTTGGGTTAAGAGATGACCTTTAAAATTTTCTGCACCACTGAAAATGAGGAGTCTTAGACTATTATTAGAAAACAGAAAATAAATGTGTAAAAATGTTAGAACTTGCTTGTGATAGCATTGAACAATTTGATTTCCTCACTTGAATCCTGTGCTGTTCTTGTTTTTATTTGTATGTTTATTTGTTTTTAATTCCCTCCCCTGCTGTCCACATGGATTCAGTTTACAATAAAAAATATAGTCCCTTCAAATTTTTCAAAAAATTTTTACATGGATATCCATTATAACATTTTAGTTAAATATTTAAATGTGGGCTTACAATAGGATATGATGAGTTTATGGGAGCTAAAGCAATTTAGTAACATAATTAAGGAGAAATGTTAAATATTTCATAATTAATAGAAATATTAAAAAGGAAAAGACTCATAATTAAAAAAGACAACCCTAGTTATGTGAAATACTGTTTGCATACGCAACTGTAGAGAATATTGAGGACATGATACCATATAAATTGACTTTTTACATGAAAAAAAATCCCTGCATCTAAAGCTTAGTGAATGATACTAATAAATGCAATTTTATGTGTACGCAGTCCTGCATATTCCTGACAGCAGCTTTACTTTGTCTATGCAATTAAGGGAGTCATTGTTTGTGCATTACGCATTGAATGAATCAGCATCGCTTGTATCACCTGTCTTCCAGTTCTTCACCCATTTGATTGATAGGGCGCCAGTAACGTCTCCGTTCATTAGGAATGAGGTCCATTATTGTTACTGTTTATGGCATATCAAATACACCATGGATAACTAGCCAGGCTCTGCAGTGGCTCTGGGTTCATCACAGGGAGGGGCCCAATCTTTTTCTATGTCAGACCATGAACCATCGAGGGGCCCACGAGGGCAAAGCCCCCGGTGTAGACAAGCCTGTTTCCTGTCAGTCACCTGCTGAAACAGCCAGGCACCACAGCCAGAACTGCAGCACTTCGAGGGGTAGAAATCTGCATATTGGTTATAAATAGAAAATAGTAGTCATTTGAACAATTATGAGGAAAAAATCAGAGTTACTCCAATGAACTATAAAAGAAAACAAAAGTAAAACGAGTAAATGATATAAACCAGAAGTGCCCCCTTTACAACACAGAGAGATTTATAAGTAAAACAAGTATCTTCTTAGAAGAAACCAGAGAGTAGAATTCATGAAGGGGCCAGAATAATGGCAACAAAGACCCCAAATAGAATAGCATAAGAATTTGGGGCTGGGCGATAGTCCAGCGGGTAGGGCGTTTGCCTTGCATGGGCCTAGCCTGTGCCGGCCCGGTTCGATCCATGGCATCCCACCTGGTCCCCCGAGCACCGCCGGGGAGTAATTCCTGAGTGCAGAGCCAGGAGTAACCCCTGAGCATTGCCGGTGTGACCCCACAAAAAAGAATAGCATAAGAATTCAAAATTAAACAAGATGTCACATCTTATACAAGAGATACAGTTGTTTTTGTACTCAATCTGGAGATTTGATCTTAGAGTGATTGTCACTCATTTTATGAATATTTTGTAAAAATCTAAGTACATAGTGCCATTTTTGTTGTTGTTCAAATAATAATTATGTCATTTTAATGTAGGTAAAACAGCAAAAAGTTACACATATTCTAAACACTGTCATCTTATATAAGGACATATTTACTAAAGGGCCCTTTTCGAAAGTCAACAGTGATATTAAATAGCAAGAAGCAAAATATTTAATACATATTAACAGAAGAACAGAAAACAGTGTCAGTGTTTAAACCAATGGAACTGTACCATTGTAAGAAATATGTATAGCATTTTTAGCATGGCTAACATTAGGGCAAGAGTTTGTTTTATCGGTATCTCCTGATTTACCCTAGAGGACACCAGTGTAGCAAACGATTATTTGTTGAAGGTCAGACATACTCTGTGCTTGTTCACTTCAGCACTTATGAAAGTTTCCCATTAACACAACAGCCATGTTGCAAATATGGTAGCTATGTCAAGCTCCCATAACTATGCGCTGCATCACACTAAAACTGATATAATTACAAAGACTACCATGTCCACTCTCTCTACAGTAGTTCACAACATGGAGGTCACATAAAGTGCCATTTCTTAAGGAAATCAGTGGTAACTGACTCAGATTTCATCTAATCTCACTGACAGTGGAATATACTAATATAGTAAAATAGTGGAATACAGAAAAATAGTTTTTCAGTGATGAATTTGATAATTTTGCCTTCACTACCTCAGGCACTCACTCACCCTATTGTTGTTACTTCTCAGAGTATATAGCACTCAGAAATCTCCAAAAATAGAGAAAGCATGGAACATATCTTTCCCATTCAAATAATTACTAAAACAATCTGAATTGATAAGAAGTGTGTTGTTATTTGAGATTTAAATGGCTATATATTTGACAGAAATTTGAATAGCCTCATTAGGCAAGTATCCCACCTTCATGGAATGTGCAAATTAACATTAGTTAATAGAGTTTAAAAATTCTTGAAGGTAATTACAAAATTTGTATTATAGTATTAATTGTGCTATGACAATTAATTGACCCAGGCAGGAACTACATTGAAATTAGAATACACACAATCCTTTTTTTATAATTGTCTTTAAGTATAATCGAATTATTTTTGCTAAATAAATAACAAGATTTTGTTATGGACAAAAAATTATTCTCACTTTGAGCAATGATATATTTGCAACTCAAAAGTATTCTATATATTCTGTATAGCACTGGTATTGTATATCTATTAATTTTAATAACATACTAGTTCTATATCCTAGTTCCATTGACTTTCTGGTTAAAACAAGTTATGTCACATCTAAAATTATGGAAAATTTTTGAAAGACTTATTTTTAAAAGACTTTGAAAGTCTGATCTCCAAATTAAACTAAGCAGATTACTAGTGCTGAGACTTGCAGTTTTGTAAGTCTACATTACTTATCATTATTCCCTTTCTGAAGGGTACTAAACATCAAGGTGAATATACTGTTTAATGATTTCTGTTTTCACAAGCCTATGTGGTGATTTATATTAAATGTTGAATACATTATTTGACTATATTAATGATGATTTTTTAGAAATTATCGTATATTGCAATATGATATAGGTATATCATTCATTTTGTGTTTCTGCTTTAGGTTAGATACTAAAATTCTATGTTTTACCTCCTTTTACTTTACATCCCTCTTTATGAAAAGTCTAAATCATGTGACCTAATTCAAAACATTCAAATCAAACTTATTTACACCTCAATCCACTTAGGTAAAGTACACTCTATTGTGAACATTTCTTCTTGAATTTTATCACTGTCCTGTTCTGTCGGGGAGCACGCCAGGGTCCCCGACAGTGTCAGGACAGAGGTTGTCTTCTACCTCCGAGGACGCGGGAGAACAGATGAAAACTCACGAGTCGGTGCAGTTCCCAAAAATGGCTTTTAATAGTACAAAAAGCTCTTCCACAGCACTAGAAGATGGAGCAAAAGGCCAAAGAGCAAAAGGCCAAAGAGCAAAAAGACCAAAAGCCAAAAGCCAAAAAGCTGCAGGAGCCAAAAGCTGAAGGCTGAGGGAACCAAAAGGCAAAAGGTAAAGGTGAAGGGGCCTCAAGTCAGCCCCTTATATACACCAAAGTAATCCAATCGGAGGTTGTCATGCCAACAAAGAACCCTAAACAGAGTGTAGTGCCACACCCATTGTAGGTATAAACAAAGGTTACACCAAGGACTAACCGAGATTATCTCTTTATGTAAAACACTAAGAGAAGGGGGCTGATATAAAGTAATACACTTAACTTCATGAGCTTCATGTAATCTAGATGGTACCCACAAGGTCCCTTATTATCTGCACCAGGTGATTCTGAGTATCTTGTTCTCATGTACTGAAAGGGTCACTCGCCTGCTGAGAGCAAACTAGTATGATCCTTCCTATAGTCTACCTTTAGTCTCAGGTAGCCAGGTGGTAGTCTCCCCTGGTAAATTCTAACTGTCCCACGTTGGGTGCAGTGGGTATAAAGAGGAGCTGTGCCCAATCTAGAAAAACATAGAAGTCTTAGTAGATGTATAAGTCCAGAAGTTATTCAATCAAGGTGACTTCCCTGTAACTGCCACACCCTCTAGAAGTGTTTACATAGAAGAGAGATCTCATTAGAAGAACCGGCTTAAATAAGATTAAGCTGGGAGTGAGCAAAACAACAAAACCCCCAGATTAACTAAACATGTCCTCCAACACGTTCTAGTTCTTTACCTAGTTTTCCATCTTATGAAGAAAATATCTTACTTTTTACGAATTTTTGTATGTCCAAGCTATATTTCTATAGTTTGAGGCCATATGCAGAAGTTCCCAAGGACTTTCTCCTGATCTTGTACTCAGAGTTCACTTCTGGCAATGCTCAGGGGAGTAAACTTGGTGCCAGGGATTGAATCTGGGTTGACCACAGGCAAGACAAATGCCTTATCCTCTATACTGAGACCAAAATAGTTATTTTTTCATAAAGATACATTTCATTTGCATTATAATCATTATAATAGTACTTGCTGGATTTATATGGGGCTATATTGAGAAACGCTCAGGGGTTTCTTAGCAAGTTATTTGAAGACAGATGTGTGCAGTGCTAATATACTGTACAGTGCCAAACATTCAAATCCAGACTTCTCACATGCAAAGCATATTCACTTCATCATTGAGTTATATTTCCCATCTCTCAAATATATATTCACTGTGATTTTATTCCCTTTAACTCTAATTTTTTTTACTGTGAAATTATTCTTTTCTTGGATGAGTATTTCAGTATTTCTTTTTCCTACTCCCCATTCTAATAGCAAATATTTTCATTTACTCGTATTACCTAAAAACATTTATTTTTCCCAATAAATTATATTTCCACTAGGCATGCTTTGAAATGTTACCACTCTTTTCTTTCATTTCCTTTAAAATAAACATTTTCTGTTAAAAATTTCTATAAATTTAGTTATTATTCATAGAAAGCAGGGATATCGATTCAGTAGCCATGTCTATTTGTTTGAGTCCTATGCTCATTCCATGGAACCAAAAATTCACTCACAATACTTTGAGGTGTGGTCCTGAGGACCCCAGATCTGCTTGATTAATTTTTTAGCATATGTATCCTCTATAAAGATAAATATATTAGTCATTTAAAGAAAATTCTACCAGCACGTTGCTTTTTGGTTTTATGATCCTAAACTTCCTTCATCAAATATTGCTAGTTTCAAAATTATATAGAAGCTATCTCTGCCTGGACAATCCCAGTATCACAAAATTATTATTCATCCCAAATCATCAAAGGAGTAAACTGAAGGGAATTTTCAAACACTGTTTACCACTCATGTGCCCAGAATATACAAAACATATTTTTTCAGTTCTAAAATGTCTATCTTCAAGAAGATGGTAGTTTAATTATATACTTTTCTGGTTCTTTTTTTAATTTGATCTGTCACAATTTTTTCATGTGAAATGTGTATAAAATCTATTTTACCCCCAATGTCCTGTCTCACAAACTACTACAAGTCAGACTTTCAAATCATATCACTCATAACTGATATTGGAGAGAAAGAGTTAAAACAGCATTTAGGAGGAATGATATTTCAATTAATGCTGACACTTCAATAGAAAATGTCAGAAGAGACTATTCAACGGCAAGAGTCCTTGAAGCAGCTCAAATGCAGATATAAGAAGTACTGAAACGTTACTTCCCATGCAATTGCAAGACTGTTCTGACTTAAACATCGATGTCTAAAGATCTCATGCCAATATCTCTTGTGATGATTTCACAGGTCTACTTTAGAATGCCTCTAATAAAATATGCCTAGTATAATTATTCAATGCATAGCATCTCATTCAGTATTTATGTTACATGCATAATTAGGTCCCTCCATCTTAGAAGTGATTTGCCGGTGAGGAAATATTAATATCACAAGCAATGATAGTAATATTTTTTGGCACATACTATCTTGAGTGAATTTAACAAAATGTTAAATTTTCCTGAAGCAGGAAGAATCTAATTAGAAGGGGAATCAGATGATTAACTCTTCTTTTCAGCTTTTTGGGTACGTTGGACTTAGTCCTGGCTCGATGCTCAGGGATCAAGCCTGGCAGATATCAAGGACTATCTGGGCCACTGGGGATGAATCAAAGCTGGCCTAGTGCAAGGCAAACACTACCCACCCACTGTAGTACCTCTGCAGTTCCAGGACCTAAAATTTCTAAAGTAGTGTATGACAGCAATACATGTTCATTGAAAACGTTTAAAATATTTCCTTAGTGATGGGCCTGGCACTACAAGTCCCCAAAACACTGCCAAATAAAACTTCTGGGAGTGGCTTCAGGAAGCTATAAGCCTACTAAGAAACAAAAGAGTGCGAGGAGGGGTGTTGGGTTAGGGACTATAAAGTCACATGCAAGAAAAAAAAATAGTTGTGTTTAATAACAAACTGAATAGCTTAAAGATTCAAAGATTATTCCCAAATTCATAGAGTACATAGAAGAAAGAATTTGGTTATAAACTCCTGGACAATAATATGAGTGATGTTTTTGAAAAGTCAACTCAAATGGCAAGTAAACAATGGCAATAAAGGGAAGGGGGATATATCAAGTTAAGAAGAATTTAGTACACCAAAGAAAACGACTACAAAAGCAAAAAGGGCAGGACTAGAGAAAAAGTACACTAAGGATTTTTGCACTGGACATTTTCAGATGAGAGTAGTGCTGAGAAATATTTTATTTTTGCTTTTTTTTTTGTCACACCCAGCAATGTTCAGGGGTTTCTCCTGACCCTGAACTCAGGAATTACTCCTGGTGGTGCTCATGGGACCATATGGGATGCTGGGGATCAAACCTGGCCAGCACAGGCCTGCCTCATGTAAGGCAAATGCCATACCCACTGGGCCTATCGCTCTGGCTCCAGGAATTTTATTTTATATAGCTTGTATTTGTTCTACTAACATGTTTAACTCTTATTTGTATTCACTCAACTTTCTACATATATACAAATCAAGGTAATCTTTTGTTTCAATTTCTTTTACTGCTTTACATAGTATATACACATAATAAAGTTCAGACTTACAGCATTACAAAATATACTTGTATAATGCACTAATAGAATAATTAAAGCATTGTCTATTTTGCTTCTGTTCATTATTATGTTTTAACTCTATAAAAGTGAGGTATATTTTTTTGGATTAACTAGAAAATACCTGTAGAGATAAAAGTTATCTTGTTTCTGTTACGGTACTTGCAACAAAAATGTCACCTCAAATTTGTTCAAGCTTAATATCTGTTAGATGTTTATGATGGTCTACTTCACAATATTATTTTACAGAGCTATGAACATTGCCACAATACTTTATGAGTAAGGGAATTTACAGCGTGGTTTAGTTGTCTTTAGAAGTGAGTTTTTGAATGATTATAGAAGTTGACATCAGCCCTTAAGAAAAAATGTATTTTCTTATTTGCTATGTCATGTGCTTGTGTACTCAATTTAAAAACCAAATCACATTAACAAAATTAAAATTCATTTTGGTATAGTCTTGAAACTGGAAACAATATCATTTTGAGCCAAATATAATCATAATCTTATTTTTTATTGAGACTTACTTGCTGACCTCATCTGAAGCATAGCACTTTGTTTTTTATCTGTCCTCATAAGTCAATTACAATGAAATAGAAAATAGCAAAGCATATAAAATGTTTTAGCATTCACTCCTCTTGGGATTCAGTGCAAACATTTTTTTAAACAAACTTTATCATTTGCAAAATTTATATCTGAAGGAAAACTTTCATTCACAGTCAGTTAGCTTCTGCAATTATTAATTTATATATTAGGTGTATCTACTATAATTTATAAATCAGCATATAAACAACCTTAATAAAGTCTTACATTGCCTTCATTTTCCGCAGTAACATTATTTTTATGTTCTTATACATTCATTATAATTCAATCAGAAGTGATTAAATGTAAGTCATTTAATGGTTTGTCTAAATTTCTGATTTTAGTTATCTTGACTTAGAACTGTTCAGAGAATTTTAAGTGCTTCTTTTGACATTTATTTGATTATATCTTTAACATAGATTACTATGAGCAAGTACAGACTATGAGCACAATTAACACTAATAATGTTAATTTTGGTGACGCAAGTCCAAGTCCAGTGGTCTGAAAGTATTTCTCAAGAGTTTCCCCCCAATGACCAGATTAACAGAGCAAAAGCAGTTCGAGCCCAGGTAAGCAGCTCCCAGAAGCGGGAATCACTGGAGTTAGTGAGATGGATCAGGTCAGCCATTCCTGCCTCCATTTACGCGTTCAAGCCTGGTGGCCCCACGCCCACGAAGTTGCCCTGGTGTGACCAGAAACATAGCATGCGGGGCCTCGCACAAGGCTAGGGAAGCTGGAACTCGGCTCTCCCACGGGCTATCAGCTGACCATAGGGGCCCCGGGAGGACAGATGGGGTTTTGGGAGTGGGCCACATCACCTCTAGGAAGTCCTGGAAGCTGCCAGGTGAGACTTCGCCCACCACGCTAGCCACCACCTTTTCGCTGTCTGGACGCTGGGATCCTACCTCATGCCAGAGTTAACAGAGCAAAACCAGTTCGAGCCAGGTCTCACGGCCGCACGTAACCAAAGTGCGATCCATCAAAATAGTGGAAGCAGTATGTCCTTTAATGCACTGCATTCTACGTGAGTAAACCCAGGAAAGTTTGGCGGGAGAGAGGGAGGAGAGATAGAGGAGAGAAAGGAACATACGGAACCCGCTAAATGGTTACAGGGAAGTGTGTGTGTGGGGGGGAGAGGAGGTGGGGACATTGGTGATGGGAGATGGGTTTGGGTGGAGAGGATGGAGTGTTAGGAGAACACTGTAGAACCAAAACTCTTCATAGCATCTTGCAATTATGTGTCTGAAAATGGTGTAATAAAATTTTGGAGAGAAAAAAAAAAAAATAAAAAGAAAGTTTCCATACTGCACATTCCTTATATGGGGTCCTAACTCTATGATTACCACCAATTAGAAGATATGATATGATCAGTATCATATAAACTAAAAGCGTCTATATAAATAATTTGTTTTCTTTTTGCTTTTTACAAATGAATATTAATATTCTATTTTTGTGACTAAAACCCAATATAATAACATAGAAGATTCAATATTTAAATTTATTCTATTTGTTTAGCTGTGGAAGCTTGTTTTATTTGGAATTTGGTTTTAAATTTTGGGGCCATGTGCAGTGTCACAGAGAGCTACTCTTTCCTATGGTAGCAAAGGATGCTCTTATGGTGGCAGTAACTGAGAAATATGGTACCTGATCAAAAGCAAGCCTCTTAAAAGAAGTGGTATCTCTCCAGTATTAATTTGTTATTTTGAGCAATATAAACCTTCACTGTCAATAAACACAAAACTTTAGTAACAATAGGAAAAGAAGTGAATTGGGGTTCTCTAGCAGACAGGGACAGAAGTCCAGGAAGATTGCCCAGCTCACCAAGGCATCTACTTGGGTCAGGAGGACCTAAAGTTCATAGTTTGATGGCAGGCAATGAAACAAAGCAATCGCTAGAGAAGCTTAAATAACTCAAAGTTGATTCAGAGTATGATACAATCTGTACAGATAAATTTGAAGGAGCTAAATAATATGTTAGTCAACTATGGCTCAGCAACAGAATTCTAGTACCAAGAACCATATAAACAAATTTGAGAACAAAAATGGAAACCCATCAGCAGTAACCAAGGCTAAAGACTAAAACACAAAAGCGTTATTTTGGAAGAAAATAATTAAAAGTTTAATATTGAAGATCAATAAAGTTGACAAACTCAAGCAACAATAAAGACATAAAGCAGACATAAAGCGCGAGTTTGAAAATAAAGAAATAAATCGAATGAGAAATTATACTTATAATCCTCTGGTATTCAAAACTTAAATTAAAAAACAATATGAGTATATAAATATAGACAAATTTTATATGGTGTTAAGGAATAGCTAAAAATCTTGAAATATTTAAACTACCAAAAATACAGAGGAAGAATAATCAGAAAGTTCTCCATATGTGTTAAAGAGGGGTTTCTGTTTGTGTATTGTTGTTTATTTATTTCAGGAGGAACAACCAACCATAATAGGACTTACTCTAGCTCTACGCTCATGAGTTACTCTAATTGTTTTGGGGGACTATTGGGAACTTAAGGCGTCAAACAACAGCCAGCTACATGGGACAGAAGGCTTATTGCTGTACCATTTCCTAACTCTTTATTAAAGAGATTAGATTAATAATACAATTCCAAACAAGAAGCCATCAGGTTCAGATAGTTTCACTAGTAAATTCTGGTAAAAATGAATTACGATTAAGTAATGACGCCAGCTGTCTAAAAGTTCTACCAAATTGCATATATGGGAAGACTAGTTCTAAGTTATGGGAGATAGCCTATACCAAGTTAGTGCTGCCCTTGCACATGGCTGGACCCAATTCAGTCCCCATATCTGTATATGGTCCCCAAGCCCTCTCAAGAGCTACCTTTTTCGAAGGCTGCAGGAGTTCAAGTCCTAAGCATAGTGGGGATCACTTGATCACCTGAATCCCTTATTCATCGATTTGCTCCAGCAAGGCGCCAGTAACATTTCCATTGACCCCTGTCACGTGCCAATGTAGCCCAATGGCATCTAGTTTGCTCCAGGAATATGAAGAGCCTCAAGCCGTTCCTTCAGGGGTCTTGACAAAAGTCCGAACCATCTTGTAGGTGGGCGGCCACGTGATCTTTTGACATCCGTGGGATCAGTCGGCATTGGCTCTACTCCAGCGGTTGTCTCCAAAGCACATTACATGCCAGCCCATCTGATTTTTGATGCCTTAGCAAATGAGACAGTGTCCCTGATTCTGGAATAGCCCGGAGGTCAGAACTCTGGATTCCTTCTCTCACTTGAGTGAGGTGTGATATTCAAGCATAGCTCTTTCTGTTCCTCTCTGGGAGACCGATAATATTCTCATCCTGCTTTGTAGTGGCCAGGGTCTCTGAGGCATATGTTAATGCAGGGAGAGCGGTGGAGTCAAAGAGATGTGCCCGGGGAGCCAGAGTTATTTTATCTTTCTAGCTCATTTCTTCCATATTTTGAAGGCATTCCATGCTGCTCTCTTCCTTCTATGCCAGCTCAGGTTTTAGGTTGTTCATCATGTTGACTTCTCGACCTAGGAATTTTATCACCTGCTTCATTCAGAGATGTCTGTTAGCTGAGAAGAATGGGGCCTCTGGAACCCTAATTTATTTACATGAACATAGTTTTCTTTAGATTCTGCTGTAGACCTATCTTTCCACATTCTGGTTGGAGTCAGCCAGCATTGGTGCTGCTTGTAATATTTGTGTATTAGAGCGATGTCATCAGCGAGTGGAAGTTGTAGTTGCCTGTCAGGGGGGCTCCACCAGGGGGTCCCCAACAGTACCGGGAAGCAAGTTCCCTTCTACCTCGAACCGGCGGAAATGGATGAAACTCAGAAATCGATGCAGTTTTTAAAGGCTTTACTTATCAGAGGTTCAGGCATGCAAATCAGCAAGGAAAAGACCGTCCTTGGATTCCAGGCTGGAAGCCCAGCCACGTGTAGGCCAAGATGGCGGCCCAGTGTAGAAGGCTGCAAGGAAGAAGACAAGACTTCCAAGGATGGTGGAGCCCACAATAAGAAACACGGTAGAAAGGAAACAAGCTAGTTTTATACCCTGTAACTCAGACCTTCCTCCCACTGTTATGGAAAGCAGGGAGGGTCAAATACCTTGAGTAATCCACCCTGCACCTCACCTGGAGCCCTTTAGTATGCTAATGTTTTGAGCCAAGATCTGCTAGAATGCCTTTATAGGGTAGGAGAGAGGGTTTAAGATGGCACGTCTCTGTACCAAAGACTACTACTATGCCATTAAATATTTCTCCAAGGCTTCCTGAAGTCTCTTCTACTTCATTGTAGTTTTATATTTTAGTTTGCCTTTGAGTATATCGAGGAGCCATACTTGTTTGCTTGGGAAGCAAACAGCATTTCTCTGATTTAATTACTTAGGTGTCCTCACAAGCCAGGCTAATATGCTGTTAAATCTAGCTAGTTCCACGATGATTGTGGTAGCTTAGGAGAATATATATGCCAGCTAGTACAGCATACGTGGTCAGTAATCTGCACACATTGGGCTACCCTTATCTGAAGTGATTTGCAGGAGGTAATCCAGAGCAGATGCAGCTGCCCCCAGAGTCCTACAACAGTTGCAGACCATCTGCTACGCTTCCCATTCTTCCCATTCTAATTGTTGCATCATGATGTTCAAGGGTGGTGATGAAGAGTTTTGGTGAAATGGTATCACCCTATCAAACCCCTCTTTTGACATCAAGATCGCTTCTTTGGCAGAATGGTGAGATCTGGTGGTGAATCCGTCACTACAGCTCACGAGGGATCTTGTTGTATTGGGTTCAAACATCTGTTTGGCTAGGGCTACAATGACTGCTTCAGTCTCCACAGAATCAAAGGCTTTCTTTAAATCAATGAACGTGAGACAAAGTGGCACATTGTGCTCCTACAAACCTCAATGAGCTTAGCTATATGTGGATGTAGCCTATTGTGATGAATCCTTGATTTACACCTTTGACAAATGTTTATAAGCTGAAAAAATAGAATAACCTGTTGTGCTTCTGATCAATATTAGATTCTTATAGTTTTAGTCTTCAAAAAAAATCAAAATCTTCTGGTGATGATCTGCAGTGAATGAAAGAGACAAGCTATCTGCTAAGATAAGAGGTGTTTCTCATAGTTCTATGCGATAAGGTAAACTTACAAAGCAGAACACATAAAAACTTAAAAAGTGAGAACACATTTTACAAATTACTAACATTTTATGGGCGAGTACATTGATAAGATATATACATAACTAAGAATACAAAACTCTGATTGTTATTTATCTTTAGTAATATTTGAGAATTAAAATCATATTTAGATATAACTCACATGTAGTAAAGAATAACTAAAATTTAACGTTCAGCAGCGACAATTCAAGACACATCATTTGGAAAGCCATACAATAAATAAAACACATGGGGATCATCTCAGCACATTATTAAATAAAAATAGTCATACAAAACAATCCTATAAACTTACTACAAAACGTTAACTCTGCAACATTTATGTACAAATCTAAATTATAAAGAAAAGAAAAAAGTATTTCAAGGCTCCATGCTGAGAAAAGGGGTGAATAGTTGCAACACACAGACTTCTTAAAATTGAAAGTACTATATATACAAATGCACTATTGTCATGATACATTTAATTTTTGCACATGTTATATGTAACTACACATCTGTAAATAAGACTGACCTATAGTGTTATTTATGGATTTTGGTAAAAAATAATTTATCAATACATTCATTAATTATAAATGAATAGAAATAATACAGTAACTGGAAGTAGTGATTGGAAATGTGAAAGGAAAGGATAAAGAATAATATTTCTCTGCACCCAGAGGTACACAAAATTAATTTTGTAATTAAATATTTAGTTTTTCACAGCAAAGAGAGAGTATACTTAAAACCTTAAAATAAATATGACTTGTAAAGCAAACAATATAATTTATCATACGGCTTCAGAACAAAGAAAAATTACCAAACTTATGGACTTTCATAATAACGATGCATTGTATCATAACCTATGAGAGTGTAGTGGTGTAGCAATGACTCAAATATATTAGAATAAGAGTCAGCAATATTGATTTTCTAGGGATCCATATCAATATCAGACCTGAATCCATAAAAGTACATTGAAGAAAATATAGGAAGAAAACTCTCCACGACATAGAAGCCTTTAAGAACTTATCTTAAAAGGTGAAACACCATTAAAACAAGCTTAAGCTAGAAGAAAAGATAAACATATGGGACTACATGAAACTAAAAGAGCTTCTGCCTCGAAGAAGACACAGTGACCAAGATAGAGAAAGACAGTCCACAGAATGGGAAAGAGTATTAATTCTTAATACCACACATCTGATAAATGGACCAATATCCAGAATATATCAGGCACTGGGTACTAAGCTATATAGAAGAAAACAGCCAGCCCATTAAAAAATGGGGAGAAGAGATGAACGAGGAAATTTTGACAAGGAAGAAATTTGAATGGCCCCAAAGGCAGATGTAATAATGCTCATCATCACTAATCATCAGAGAGATGCAAAATCAAAACAACAATGAGATATCACCTCACACCACAGAGACTAGCCCATATTCCAAAGGAGTAAAAGCAACAAGTGCTGGCGTGGATCTGCGGGGGAGAAGAGGGGACTCTCATGCATTGTTGGTGGGAATATGTCGACTTGTACAACCTTTCTGGCTTAAACAATATGGACATTCCTCAAAGAGACTAGAAATTGAAAATACCTTTTGGAAATTACCGCTAGCATTGAGGGGAGTCAGAGGGTTTGGTAAGACAGAGAAGGAGGAACATGTGAAAAAATGTCGAAAGGGCTGATACCAACTTGTAGAACTGAGCAGTAAATACAAAAGTAAAAATACAGTGATGAGAAGCTCCAAAGTGTATGTGTGCAGACCTACAATGTGTAAGAGGAAGAGGAAGGAAGAGAGAGAGAGGAGAGAGAAAAGAGCTAAAGAATCCATTTAGGCAGGCTATGGGAGGAGGGAATTGGGGACATTGGTGGTGGGAAATGGGGCACTGGTGGAGAGGCGGGTGCTGGAACACTATGTGAACGAAACCTCCAAACATGAACAACGTTGTAATTGTATATCTCACGGTGGTATAATAAAAATGTTTAATTAAAAATAAAATTAGAATATGAAAAACAAACTAGTTTTTTGACTGTTATTTACTGGAAAGTAGTTTGCCTAGATAATTCAGCAAACATAAAAACTCTCTCTTGTCGTAGAAATACAGCACTGCCCACCGTTACATGTATTTCTTTATTTCATCAGCTCTATAAGCCTGCCTTTGGATAGCCGTGTATAACAAATCAGTGAAATGTGAAAATAAAAAAATAACATATTTTGAAAGCTGTCCTTAAAAAACACTGATTACAACTGTGAAAGAAGCAATGTTGAAAGTGATCACAGTTTCTCGCTTTTATTAGAAACATAAGAGGGAAAAACTCAAAATTAATCCAGCTAATAGTAGACTAAAAAGTGGAAGACTCAAAGGGCTATGTAAAATGGACCTTTCTCAAGGAGGCTCCTTCTTTAAAGCATGTGCTCATGTATCCGTGTACACACGATTGAAAGTCACTTTCAGTCCAGATACAACTTTGCTTTGTCGAGAATGAGAGGAAAGATTGAAGCCACCTGCTTAGGAGTTATTAGGGCACTTTGTGAATGATATGTACAGTTGGATTTAATTAGGGCAAAAGTGATAAGTGATGGTTTGCTTACGAGAAGTGCTACAGATGGTTGAAAAAAGACAAATTTAGTATCTTCAATCTGGAAAATGTCAGACCAAGGCATAGATAATGAAGTCCTACAAAATACAGAATGAAATAAAGGCTCTACTTGAAATGGTAAATGATTCTAGGAAGGAAACCATGCACATACTATACTTAGAATTCCCCAAATAGATAATGACCATATTAGCTTAACACAAGATTTTCTCCTATAGTAACTGAATGAATTCAAAAATAGAACACTTCTGTCAAGATAATAAATACTAAGTTAAAACTTTCCAGACCTCAATTTAAACTAAAAATAATAAAACATACTGACCAGATTTTAAAATTTTTAAATGCCTTGTTAATACAGAATGTATTTATAACCTAAGCTAATTTTTAAACTTATAATTAGATCAGTAAATATTTGAAGTGATGACCATCTTTAATTATTATTTATTGTGACTATCCTGTGAAGTAATACTTAAAACACTAAAATTACCCCTATTAATGATACTTCCATACTTCCATTATATAAATAATAGATATTCATGAAAATTAAATTTTATCATCTGAGATGTACAAAAAGCCAGTATCACATGTAGAAATACTTGATCTATTTTTAATGCAAGAGAAATGAGTATTGGATGTTTTAAAGATTTGAAAGATTAAAAATACTTTAGCTTTTTTACACCTAAGACATAAGACCAAAGGATGTCAGGATATTTATTTGAGTATCATAAATATATTAGTAGATACAATTTTTAATTAAATGATTAAGACATTATTTAACATCAAAAATATAGCCTCATCTAAATATACAAAGATAAATGATGGTTGATGATAAATTTCTTAGGCATGTGGATGGTACAGTTATACAAGAGATAAACTAGAAATATTGAACTAGAAAACAAAAGAATATGAGAAGAAAGAGATTATTTTGTTTCTACTAACATGAAAACATGCAAGAGACCCACCCTTCAGAGGAGAGTATTTCGAAACTAGGAATGCGCGGGCCTAGGAACCTGGGTACACCCGGCAGAGCAGAAACCAGCTTTCCCGCGGCCACGCGATTTACCTCAAATTAACACAAATATTATACCACCACCCCTCTGAGAGGAGAGCCCACAAAGTAATAAGATATAATTTTGCCGAGATGGCGGAGCCTGGCAAGAGCTGTCCCGATCATTCAATATGCCCAAAATCTAAAGTAACCAAAAAATGTTTATTTTCCTGACCCCGAAAGAGCCCTTAATACGGCAGCTTGAGTAAGAAAGACAAACAAGCAGTGCCTAATAAAAATTTACTGCTGCTTCCTGAAAGCTGCAAAGAAAGCAGAAAGACTAAAATGACTGTCTGTACTTTCAAATGCATTTACACTGCATGGAAGCATATATTGAGTCCTAATGCTGCACTGGCTTGAAAGATCAAAATGCGACATCATTGGTCTGACTGCGGCTACAAAGAGACGAGGAGAAGCGTCGTCGCATCATGCTGTATTTGACACGGAGAAGAAATTTGACTCCTTGGAACATGTGGTGAAAAGAGAAGCGTCGGTGGCGTTGGTGTCCTTATCAACACGAACATGGCTGTCAACATTGATTCATTTGAATGCCTAACAAACCGAATGGGGCCGATTAAACTTGAAGGAGATGTGGCCCACTACTGCACCAATTTTCTATCAACTAAGTGTCTGCACCAACATCCACATACACGGAAGATGAAATTGAGAAATTACCATGGAATTGGAGGAGTTCTATAAAAAAGATCACACAGCTTCTACAAGATCATGAGTCGGTGATTTTAATGCCAAGATAGGACCGAGAAGATTGGCTGAAGAGCTACACATCCCGGGACCCATGGCCTGGGAATGGAGCGAGAACAGGGTAGGAGACTATCTGGGATTCATCATGGCTTCACCAAGACTATTCTAAGAACTCACAGTTTCAGAAGAGCTGAAGCGGCGTTGGACATGGGAATCTACTGGTGGACAGTTCCACAATGAAATTGACCACATCATCATCTTCAATCGACGGTTTGTCACGGCCGATGTTGCTGCTGTCGTCCCCAAATTCCAGACAAGGTAGGACCTGGTGACAAATCTCCTTCGTGAAAATTCTACTTCCCGCAGCAGGGAGGAAAAAGCCGCAATGTTTAAAAAAGAAGAGAGAGAGCTCCCAGAGCGACCGCTTTGAACTCTTTTTGGCACCGACTGCGCAACATGGGAAGATACCATCATTGATGACATCGATGAAGAGACCACAACCCGACTGGTTCAGCACCTCCATGATTGTGCCCAGAATGCCGAGAGAGAAAAGACACAAAAAGGCGGCTTGTCTTCACGAAACCTCTTCAAGGCTCATTAGCAGCGGTAGCATGGCAAGCGTGAGAGCCTCAGGAGACAAATGCTAACGTCCACGCTTGCTAAATAATGGTGCGAGAAGCGGTAAAGCAGACCTCAAAGACAGAAGAGCACAAATACTGGAAGATGCAGCTGAAACCGGGAAAAGTATTCGCACTGCACCTGTCCTTCTACCAACTATAAGACCAAGATGACTTCCCTCCCGGCCTTCGATGGATCTATCGCATCTTCCAGAAAGGCAATGGAGAGAAGATTATCCAGGACTTCTACTCAAATCTCTTTGATAGCCACACATCCACCCTGCCCACATACCAGGCTACGGATGGATATGTCATTCCCAACTTCTCCCCTTCTGAAATCCGACATGCCATCTCGTCGGTAAAGAGAGAGGAACAGCACAGGAACAGACAAAGTTGGGCCGAACATCTGAAAGAATGCAGTGGTACTCATCAATACACTAGCTTGGCTCTTCACCGCGCTACCTGTCCAAATGCAAGGTGCCACTCCCATGGAAAACAAGCAGGACAGTTATACTGTTCAAGAAGGGGAGACATTTAATATTTTTCATATTAGATATGACCCAGAGAGAGAGAGAAGAGAAAGATATAGGGAACCTTCCATAGAGAAGCTAGGTAGGGGGAGGGCTCAGGGAACGATGGTGAGTGGGATATGGGCACTGGTGAAGGCCATGGGTGCTGGAGGCTGCTGTATGACCGTGGCTTTAAATATGAAGACATCTCATGAACATCTTTGTAATTGTATATCTCGCAATTTGGTATAATAAAATATTGAAAAAGAAAAATAATAATAAAATATTATGAAGGGTTATTTTAAGAAATTGAGCATATGAAAGATATTCCTTTTAATACATGTGTCGGGGCGGCTGCCGGGGTCTCTGGCAGTGTCAGGATGAAGGTTGTCTTCTACCTCCCGAGGGCGCGGGAGGAACAGATGAAAACTCTCACGAAGATCAATTGCGAAGTTCCAAAAATGAAGCTGCAGGCATGTCCAATATAATGAATAAAGCCTCTAGCTCTAGGGTCCTAACTTCAGACCATACAAAAGAGCCTAAATCTCCCCCAAAGAGAGAGAGGATCTCACCAAGCTGACTCTACCCAGAAGAGGAAGCAAAAGGCCAAAGAGCAAGGCCAAAAGCCAAAAAGCCAAAAGCCGCAGGAGCCAAAAGCTGAAGGCTGAGAAACCAAAAGGCGGAAAAGGTGAAGGGTGGCTCACTCAGCCCCTTATATACACCCAAGTAATCCAACTCAGGGGTATCATGTTAACAAAGAAGCCTAAACAGAGTTGTAGTGCCCACACCTTATTGCAGGTATAAACAAAAGGTCATGCCAAGGACTAGAGATTATCTCTTATAAAAAACACTGTGGAGAGAGGAAGCTGATATAAAGTAATACATCTTAACTTCATGAGAGCTTCCCATGTAATCTAGATGGTGGCCCAAGGTCCTTCATTATTATGCAATCAGGGTGATTCTGAGGATTTTGTTCTCTTGTACTGAAAGGGTCACTCTCGTATAGCTTAGAGCAAACTAGTATGATCCTTCCTATAGTCTTCCTCTATAGTCTCAACGTAGCCAGGGTGGTAATCTCAAGTAAGAATTCTAACTTGTCCCGATGGGTGCAGTGGGTATAAAGTAGGAGCTGTCAGTCCCAATCTAGAAAACGGAGGAAGTCTTAGTAGATGTATGTCTGGTAGTTATTCAATCAAAGGTGACTTCTGTACAAGCACACCCCTCTAGCAGTGCTTACATAGAAGAGAGAGTCTCATAGAATTAACCTTTGAGCTTAAGTCGATTAAGCTGGGAGTGACCAAACAAACAAAACTCCCAGAATAGCTCCTCATGTCCTCCAACATACATGAACTATAATTCAGATAATATAATCAAAATTTTATTTTCTATATAGTAGGAAGTATAGACAAGCTCAGTTTTGCTTTGTAGAAAGTTATCCAAAATATATTCTTTATATTTTCACTATCATGCAGAAGCAAGAGGCTTCATAAAGAATTAAGGTGGAAGGAGATTTAGAGATGGTTAATAGAATTTCCTTACTCTTACTTTCTTATCCTCAGTGTAAAAATTGTTATTCCTTTATTATAATTCAGATTTCCAGTAAATTTTCCTTCATTTTTCTTCTTGAGCTATTATATTTATTAATGGTCACTTGTACCCATGTAAAGTTTATACAATAATCTTGTTTAATTTTAGTTCATTAATGAGACTTTTGACTATGATTCATTTCAGCCTTCTTACATTTAAAGGAATTTACTTAATTTTATTTTTTGTTTTTACATTTGTTTTTTTTTTTAAATTTTTTTATTTTTACAATTACAAAAGATATACAATTAAAGAAGTTCATATTTGGGTTTTTTGGTCATACAGTGTTCAGCGGCCCTTTCACATCCCACCGCAGTGCCCATCTCCCACCACCAACGTCACGGTTCCCTCCCCTCCCCCCCCAGCCCTCCTCCATGGCAGGTTCTTTATTTCTTTCCATTTCTCTATCTTTCTCTTTTCCTTCCTCTCAGACTATAGTTTACAGAACAACGCCAGTAAGGGTTGTC
>JAJIBD010023965.1:0-100307 GCA_021461705.1 Cryptotis parvus
TTTATCGGTATGTTTATTTGTTTTTAATTCCCTCCCTGCTGTCCATGATTCAGTTTACACTAAAAATATAGTCCCTTCAAAATTTTCAAAAACTTTTTACATGGATATCCATTATAACATTTTAGTTAAATATTTAAATGTGGGCTTACAACAGGATATGATGAGTTTATGGGAGCTAAAGCAATTTAGGTAACATAATTAAGAGAAATGTTAAATATCTTAACCAATAGAAATTTAAAAAGAAAGTTACCCATAATTAAAAAGAGCAACCACAGTGTGAAATAATTTTTGCTACGCAAGTAGAGAATATTGAGGACATGAATATAAATTGACTTTTTACATGAAAAAATTCGCATCTAAAGCTTTTAAAGGGAATGATAATAATAAATGCAATTTTATGTAAAGTAGCCCTGCCATTCCTGACAGCAGCTTTACTTTTGTTCCTAATAAGGAGTCATTCACGTTACGCATTGAATGAATCAGCATCACTTGTATCACCTGTCTTCCAGTTCTTCTACCCATTTGATCGATAGGGCGCCAGTAACGTCTCCGCTATTAGGAATGAGGTCCATTATTGTTACTGCTTCAGACACATCATAATACACATGGATAACTAGCTAGGCTCCCTATAGCTCTGGGTTCACGCAGGAGGGCCCAATCTTTTTTCTATGTCAGACCATGAACCATTGAGGGGCCCACAGGGCAAAAGCCCCCGTGTAGACAAGCCTGTTTCCTGTCCGTCACCTGCTGAAACAGCCAGGCACCACAGCCAGAACTGCAGCACTTGAGGGGTAGAAACGGCATATTGGTTATAAATAGAAAATAGTAGCCATTTGGAACAATTATGAGGAAAAATCAGAGTTACTCCAATGAACTATAAAAGAAAACAAAAAGAAAAACAGTAAATGATATAAACCAGAAGTAAGCCCCTTTACAAACACAAGAGATATTTATAAACAAGTATCTTCTTAGAAGCAAACCAGAGAGTAGAATTAATGAAGGGGCCAGAATAATGGCAACAAAGACCCCAAATAGAATAGCATAAGAATTTGGGGCTGGAGCGATAGTCCAGCGTTAGGCTTGGCCTTGTATGGGCCTAGCCCAGCCGGCCGGCCCGATCCATGGAATCCCACCTGGTCCCCTGAAATCAGCCGAGTAATTCCAGAGTGCAGAGCCAGAGTAACCCTGAGCATTGCCGGTGTGACCCCCCCCAAAAAAAAAAAAACAAAAGAAACATAAGAATTGGAAAACAAGATGTCACATCTATACAAAAGATACAGTTGTTTTTTGTACTCAATCTGAGATTTGATCTTAGAGTGATTGTCACTCATTTTATGAATATTTTGTAAAATCTAAGTACATAGTGCCATTTTTGTTGTTGTTCAAATAATAATTATGTCATTTTAATGTAGGTAAAACAGCAAAAGTTACACATATTCTAAACACTGTCATCTTATATAAGGACATATTTACTAAAGGGCCCTTATCAACAGTGATATTCAAATAGCAAGAAAAAAATATTTAATACATATTAACAGAAGAACAGAAAACAGTGTCAGTGTTTAAACCAATGGAACTAAAAAGCCATTGTAAGAAATATGTATAGCATTTTTAGCATGGCTAACATTAGGGCAAGAGTTTGTTTTATCGGTATCTCCTGATTTACCCTAGGACACCAGTAGCAAAAACCATTATTTGTTGAAGGTCAGACACATACCTAAAGCTTGTCATTCAGCACTTATGAAAGTTTCTCTATCAACACAACAGCTATGTTGTAAATATGTGTAGCTATGTCAAGCTCCCATAACCATGCGCACACCACACAAAAACTGATATTATTACAAAGACTACCATGTCCACTCTCTACAGTAGTTCTACAACATGGAGGTCACATAAAGTGCCATTTTTAAAGAAATCAGTGGTAACTGGGGACTAGATTTCATCTAATCTCACTGACAGTGGAATATACTAATATAGTAAAAAGAGTGGAATACAGTAAAAATAGTTTTTCAGTGATGAATTTGATAATTTGGCCTCTCACTACCCCAGCACTCACTCACCTATTGTTGTACTTCTCAGAGTATATAGCACTCAGAAATCTCCAAAATAGAGAAAGTATGGAAACATATCTTTCCATTCAAACAATTACTAAAACAATCTGAACTGATAAGAAGTGTAAGGTTATTTGAGATTTAAATGGTCATATATTTGACAGAAATTTCCGAATAGCCTCATTAGGGCAAGTATCCCATCTTCAGTGGAATGCAAATTAAGATAGTTAATAGAGTTTAAAATTCTTGAAGGTAATTACAAAATTTGTATTATAGTATTAATTGTGCTATGACAATTAATTGACCCAGGCAGGAACTACATTGAAATTAGAATTCACACAATCCTTTTTTTTATAATTGTCTTTAAGTATAATCGAATTATTTTTTGCTAAATAAATAACAAGATTTTGTTATGGACAAAAAATTATTCCTCACTTTGAGCAATGATATATTTGCAACTCAAAAGTATTCTATATATTCTGTATAGCACTGGTATTGTATATCTATTAATTTTAATAACATATTAGTTCTATATCCTAGTTCCATTGACTTTCTGGTTAAAACAAGTTAGGCCACATCTAAAATTATGGGAAAATTTGAAAGACTTATTTTTTAAAAGACTTTGAAAGTCTGATCTCCAAATTAAACTAAGCAGATTACCAGTGCTGAGACTTGCAGTTTTGTAAGTCTACATTACTTATCACATTATTCCCTTTCTGAAGGGTACTAAACATCAAGGGGAATATACTGTTTAATGATTTCTGTTTTCTACAAGCCTATGTGGTGATTCTATATTAAATGTTGAAATACATTATTTGACTATATTAATGATGATTTTTTTAGAAATTAATGTATATTGCAATATGATATAGTGTATATCATTCATTTTGTGTTTCTGCTTTAGGTTAGATACTAAAATTCTATGTTTTTACCTCCCTTTACTTTACATCCCTACTTTATGAAAAGTCTGAAATCAGACCTAATTCAAAACATTCAAATCAAACTTATTTACACCTCAAACCACTTAGGTAAAGTACACTCTATTGTGAACATTTCTTCTTGAATTTTATCACTAGTCCTGTTCTATCGGGAAGCTACCGGGGGTCCCCCGAAGTGTCAGGACAGAGGTTGTCTCTACCCGAGGGACGCCGGAGAACAGATGAAAACTCACGAGTCCGGTGCAGTTCCAAAAATGGCTTAATAGTACAAAAGTCTTCCACACAGCACTAGAAGATGGAAGCGGCCAAAACAAAGGCCAAAGAGCAAAAGACCAAAGCCAAAAGCCAAAAGCTGCAGGAGCCAAAAGCTGAAGGCTGAGGAACCAAAAGGCAAAAGGTAAAAGGTGAAGGGGCCTCAAGTCAGCCCCCTTATATACACCAAAGTAATCCAATCGGGAGGTTGTCATGCCAACAAAGAACCCCTAAACAGAGTGTAGTGCCACAACCTATTGTAGGTATAAAACAAAGGTTACACCAAGGACTAATCCCGAGATTATCTCTTATAAAACACTAGAGAGAGAGGGGGCTGATATAAAGTAATACATCTTAACTTCATGAGCTTCATGTAATCTAGATGGTACCTTACAAGGTCCTTATTATTATCTGCACCAGTGTGATTCTGAGTATCTTGTTCTCATGTACTGAAAGGGTCATACTCGCCTGCTGAGAGCAAACTAGCATGATCCTTCCTATAGTCTACCTTTAGTCTCCAGCGTAGCCAGGGTGGTAGTCTCCTGGTAAATTCTAACTGTCCCACGTTGGGTGCAGGGTATAAAGAGGAGCTGTGCCCAATCTAGAAAACATAGAAGTCTTAGTAGATGTATAAGTCAGAAGTTATTCAATCAAGGTGACTTCTGTAACTGCCACACCCTCTAGAAGTATTTACATAGAAGAGAGATCTCATTAGAATGAACATTGGCTTAAATAAGATTAAGCTGGGAGTGAGCAAAACAACAAAACTCCCAGATTAACTAAACTATGTCCTCCAACACTGTTCTAGTTCTTTACCTAGTTTTTCCATCTTATGTAGAAAATATCTTACTTTTCTGAATTTTTTGTATGTCCACAGCTACATTTCTATAGTTTGAGGCCATATGCAGAAGTTCAAGGACTTTCTCCCTGATCTTGTACTCAGAGTTCACTTCTGGCAATGCTCAGGGGAGTAAACTTGGTGCCAGGGATTGAATCTGGGTTGACCACAGGCAAGACAAATGCCTTATCCTCTATACTGAGACCAAAATAGTTATTTTTTCATAAAGATACATTTTCATTTGCATTATAATCATTATAATAGTACTTGTGATTTATATGGGGCTATATTGAGAAACGCTCAGTGGTTTCTTGGCAAGTTATTTGAAGACAGATGTGTGCAGTGCTAATATACTGTACAGTGCCAAACATTCAAATCCAGACTTCTCACATGCAAAGCATATTCACTTCATCATTGAGTTATATTTCCCATCTCTCAAATATATATTCACTGTGATTTTATTCCCTTTAACTCTATTTTTTACTGTGAAATTATTCTTTTCTTGGATGAGTATTTAGTATTTCTTTTCCTACTCCCATTCTAATAGCAAATATTTTCATTTACTCGTACCTAAAACATTTATTTTTCCCAATAAATTATATTTCCACTAGGCATGCTTTGAAATGTTACCACTCTTTTCTTTCATTTCCTTTAAAATAAACATTTTCTGTTAAAAATTTCTATAAATTTAGTTATTATTCATAGAAAGCACGGATATCGATTCAGTAGCCGCCTCTAATTTGTTTGAGTCCTATGCTCATTCCATGGAACCACAAATTCACTCACAATACTTTGAGGTGTGTGGTCCTGAGGACCCCAAGATCTGCTTGATTCATTTTTAGCATATGTATCCTCTATAAAGATAAATATATTAGTCATTTAAAAGAAAATTCTACCAGCACGTTGCTTTTTTGTTTTATGATCCTAAACTTCCTTCATCAAATATTGCTAGTTTCAAAATTATATAGAAGCTATCTCTGCCTGGACATCCCAGTATCACAAAATTATTATTCATCCCAAATCATCAAAGGAGTAAAACGAAGGGAATTTTCAAACACTATTTACCACTCCATGTGCCCAGAATATCAAAACATATTTTTTTCAGTTCTAAAATGTCTATCTTCAAGAAGATGGTAGTTTAATTATATACTTTTCTGGTTCTTTTTAATTTGATCTGTCACAATTTTTTCATGTGAAATGTGTATAAAATCTATTTTACCCCAATGTCCTGTCTCACAACTACTACAAGTCAGACTTTCAGAATCATATCACCTCATAACGATATTGGAGAGAAAGAGTTAAAACAGCATTTAGGAGGAATGATATTTCAATTAATGCTGACACTTCAATAGAAAATGTCAGAAGAGACTATTCAACGGCAAGAGTCCTTGAAGCAGCTCAAATGCAGATATAAGAAGTACTGAAACGTTACTTCCATGCAATTGCAAGACTGTTCTGACTTAAACATCGATGTCTAAAGATCTCATGCCAATATCTCTTGTGATGATTGCACAGGTCTACTTTAGAATGCCTCTAATAAAATATGCCTAGTATAATTATTCAATGCATAGCATCTCATTCAGTATTTATGTTACATGCATAATTAGGTCCTCCATCTTAGAAGTGATTTGCCGATGAGGAAATATTAATATCACAAGCAATGATAGTAATATTTTTGGCACATACTATCTTGAGTGAATTTAACAAAATGTTAAATTTTCCTGAAGCAGGAAGAATCTAATTAGAAGGGGAATCAGATGATTAACTCTTCTTTTCAGCTTTTGGGTACGTTGGACTTAGTCCTGGCTCGATGCTCAGGGATCAAGCCTGGCAGATATCAAGGACTATCTGGGCCCACTGGGGATGAATCAAAGCTGGCCGAGTGCAAGGCAAACACTACCCACCCACTGTAGTACCTCTGCAGTTCCAGGACCTAAAATTTCTAAAGTAGTGTATGACAGCAATACATGTTCATTGAAAACGTTTAAAATATTTCCTTAGTGATGGGCCTGGCACTACAAGTCCCCAAAACACTGCCAAATAAAACTTCTGGGAGTGGCTTTCAGGAAGCTATAAGCCTACTAAGAAACAAAAGAGTGCGAGGAGGGGTGTTGGGTTAGGGACTATAAAGTCACATGCAAGAAAAAAAATAGTTGTGTTTAATAACAAACTGAATAGCTTAAAGATTCAAAGATTATTCCCAAATTCATAGAGTACATAGAAGAAAGAATTTGGTTATAAACTCCTGGACAATAATATGAGTGATGTTTTTGAAACGTCAACTCAAATGGCAAGTAAACAATGGCAATAAAGGAAGGGGGATATATCAAGTTAAGAAGAATTTAGTACACCAAAGAAAACGACTACAAAAGCAAAAAGGGCAGGACTAGAGAAAAGTACACTAAGGATTTTGCACTGGACATTTTCAGATGAGAGTAGTGCTGAGAAATATTTTATTTTTTGCTTTTTTTTTTGTCACACCCCAGCAATGTTCAGGGGTTTCTCCTGACCCTGAACTCAGGAATTACTCCTGGTGGTGCTCATGGGACCATATGGGATGCTGGGGATCAAACCTGGCCAGCACAGGCCTGCCTCATGTAAGGCAAATGCCATACCCACTGGGCTATCGCTCTGGCTCCAGGAATTTTATTTTTATATAGCTTGTATTTGTTCTACTAACATGTTTAACTCTTATTTGTATTCACTCAACTTTCTACATATATACAAATCAAGGTAATCTTTTGTTTCAATTTCTTTTACTGCTTTACATAGTATATACACATAATAAAGTTCAGACTTACAGCATTACAAAATATACTTGTATAATGCACTAATAGAATAATTAAAGCATTGTCTATTTTGCTTCTGTTCATTATTATGTTTTAACTCTATAAAAGTGAGGTATATTTTTGGATTAACTAGAAAATACCTGTAGAGATAAAGTTATCTTGTTTCTGTTACAGTACTTGCAACAAAAATGTCACCTCAAATTTGTTCAAGCTTAATATCTGTTAGATGTTTATGATGGTCTACTTTCACAATATTATTTTACAGAGCTATGAACATTGCCACAATACTTTATGAGTAAGGGAATTTACAGCGTGGTTTAGTTGTCTTTAGAAGTGAGTTTTTGAAATGATTATAGAAGTTGACATCAGCCTTAAGAAAAAAATGTATTTTCTTATTTGCTATGTCATGTGCTTGTGTACTCAATTTAAAAACCAAATCACATTAACAAAATTAAAATTCATTTGGTATAGTCTTGAAACTGGAAACAATATCATTTTGAGCCAAATATAATCATAATCTTATTTTTTATTGAGACTTACTTGCTGACCTCATCTGAAGCATAGCACTTTGTTTTTATCTGTCCTCATAAGTCAATTACAATGAAATAGAAAATAGCAAAGCATATAAATGTTTAGCATTCACTCCTCTTGGGATTCAGTGCAAACATTTTTTAAACAAACTTTATCATTTGCAAAATTTTATATCTGAAGGAAAACTTTTCATTCACAGTCAAAGTTAGCTTCTGCAATTATTAATTTATATGTTAGGTGTATCTACTATAATTTATAAATCAGCATATAAACAACCTTAATAAAGTCTTACATTGCCTTCATTTTACTTAACATTATTTTTATGTTCTTATACATTCATTATAATTCAATCGTAAAGTGATTAATTGTAAGTCATTTTAATGGTTTATCTAAATTTCTGATTTTGATTATCTTGACTTAGAACTGTTCAGAGAATTTTAAGTGCTTCTTTTGACATTTATTTGATTATATCTTTAACATAGATTACTATGAGCAAGTACAGACTATGAGCACAATTAACACTAATAATGTTAATTTTGGTGACGCAAGTCCAAGTCCAGTGGTCTGAAAGTATTTCTCAAGAGTTTCCCCTCACGACCAGATTAACAGAGCAAAAAGCAGTTCGAGCCCAGGTAAGCAGCTCCCAGAAGCGGGAATCACTGGGAATTCGTCAGATGGAGTCAGGGGTCAGCCATTCCTGCCTCCATTTTGTCAAGCCTGGTGGCCCCCGCCCACGAAGTTGCCCTGGTGTGACCAGCCATAGCATGCGGGGCCTCGCACAAGGCTAGGGAAGCTGGATCTCGGCTTTCCCCAGGCTAAGCTGACCGTGGGGCTCCCAGGAGGACAGATGGGTTTTGGGAGTGGGCCCATCACCTCTGGGGTCCTGGAAGCAGCCGGATGAGACTCGCCCACCACACTAGCCACCACCTTTGCTGTCTGGATGCTGGGATACTACCTCAATACCAGATTAACAGAGCAAAAGCAGTTTGAGCCCAGGTCTCCACGGCTGCAAGTGGCCACGCGATCCATCAAAGTAGTGGAAACACTTATGACCTTTAATGCGCTGCATTCTATGATGTGCAGGAAAGTTTGGCGGGAGGGAGAGATAGAGAGGAGAGAAAAGACATACAGAACCCGCCAAGTAGTTGAAGTGTGGGACGGGGGGAGGGAGGGGGGGCATTAGTGATGGGAGATGGGTTTGGGTGGAGGGATGGGTGTTAGAACACTGTAGAACCAAAACTCTACGTGAGCATCTTGCAATTATACGTCTGAAAGTGGTGTAATAAAATTTGGGGAAAAGAAAAAAAAAAAAAAAGAAAGTTTCCATACTGCATTCCTTATAGAATCCTAACTCTATTAGATTACTACCAATTGCGAAGGTATGATATGATCAGTATCATATAAACTAGAGCGCCTATATAAATAATTTGTTTTCTTTTTTTGCTTTTTACAAATGGATATTGATATTCTATTTGTGACTAAAACCCAATATAATAACATAGAAGGTTCAGTATTTAAATTTATTCTATTTGTTTTAGCTGTGGGAATTTTGTTTTATTTGGAGTTTGGTTTAAATTTTGGGGCCATGTACAGTGGCACAGAGAACTACTCTTTCCTAGGTGCTCAGGGATCGCTCTTAATGATGGCAGTAACTGAAATATGGTACCTGATCAAAGCAAGCCTCTTAAAAGAAGTGGTGTCTCTCTAGTACCAATTTGTTATTTTGAGCAATATAAACCTTCACTGTCAATAAACACAAAACTTTAGTAACAATAGGAAAAAGAAGTGAATTGGGTTGCACTAGCAGACAGGGACAGAAGTCCAGGAAAATTGTAGCTCACCAAAACCTTCTACTTGGGTCAGGAGGACCTAAAGTTCATAGTTTGATGGCAGGCAATGAAACAAAGCAATCGCTAGAGAAGCTTAAATAACTCAAAGAATTGATTCAGAGTATGATACAATCTGTACAGATAAAATTGAAGGAGCTAAATAATATGATAGTAAACTATAGCTCAGCAACAGAATTCTGAGTACCAAGAACCATATCAGCAAATTTGAGAACAAAATGAAACCCATCAGCAGTAACAAAGAGGCTAAAGAATAAAACACAAAAACATTATTTTGAAAGAAAATAATTAAAAGTTTAATATTGAAAGATCAATAAAGTTGACAAACTCCAAGCAACAATAAAGACATAAAGCAGACATAAACGCAATTTGAAAATAAAAATAAATCGAATAGAAATTATTACTTATAATCCTCTGGTATTCAAACTTAAATTAAAAAACAATATGAGCATATAAATATAGACAAATTTTATAATTGGGAATAGCTAAAAATCTTGAAATATTTAAACTACCAAAAATACAGAGGAAGAATAATCAGAAGATATCCATATGTATTAAAGAGGGTTTTCTGTTGTGTGTTTTTTGTTTATTTATTTCAGGAGGAACAGCCAACCATAATAGGGCTTACTCCTGGCTCTACACTCATGGATTACTCTGAGTGTTTTGGGGGGACTATTGGGGAACTTAAGGCATCAAACAACAGCCAGCTTCATGCCGGACAGAAGGCTTACTTGCTGTACCATTTCCCTAGCTCTTTATTAAAGAGATTTGATTAATAATACAATTCCAAACAAGAAGCCATCAGGTTCAGATAGTTTCACTAGTAAATTCTGGTAAAAATGAATTACGATTAATTAATGATGACAGCTGTCTAAAAGTTCTACCAAATTGCATATGTGGGAAGACTATTCCTGAGGTGGAGATAGTATAGCAAGTTAAGTGCTGCCCTTGCACATGGCTGACCCAATTCCAGTCCCCATATCTGTATATGGTCCCCAAACCCTTTCAAGAGGCACCTTTTCGAAGGCTGCAGGAGTTAAGTCCTAAGCATAGTGGGATCACTTGATCACTTGAATCCCTTATTCATCGATTTGCTCCAGCAGGCGCCAGTAACATCTCCATTTGACCCTGTCACGTGCCAATGTAGCCAAATGGCATCTGGTTGCTCCAGGAATATGAAGAGCCTCATCCGTTCCTTCAGGGTCTTGACAAAAAGTCTGACCATCTTGTAGGTGGGTGGCCACGTGATCTTTTGACATCCCGTGGGACCCAGTCGGTAACGGCTCTACTCCAGCAGTTGTCTCCAAACCACATTACATGTCCAGCCCATCTGATTTTTTGATACCTTAGCAAATGAGACAGTGTCCCTGATTCTGGAATAGCCACGGAGGTCAGAACTCTGGATTCCTTCTCTCACTTGAGTGAGGTGTGATATTCCAAGCATAGCTCTTTCGATTCCTCTCTGGGAGACCCGAGTAGTATTCTCATCCTGCTTTTGTAGGGCCCAGGTCTCTGAGGCATATGTTAATGCAGGGAGAACGGTGGAGTCAAAGAGATGTGCCCAGAGCCAGAGGTTCTTTGTCCTTTTAGCTATTTCTTCCATGATTTTGAAGGCATTCCATGCTGCTCTCTTCCTTCTGTGCAGCTCAGGTTTTAGGTTGTTCATCTTGTTGACTTCTTGACCTAGGTACACATAACTGCTGCATTCAGAGATGTCTGTTCCATTGAGAGTGAATGGGGCCTCTGGAACTAGTTCATTTACATGAACATAGTTTTCTTTAGATTCTGCTGTAGACCTATCTTTCCACATTCTCGGTTGAAGTCAGCCAGCATTTGTGCTGCTTGGCTAATGTTTGGTGTTATTAGAACGATGTCATCAGCGAAGTGGAGGTGGTGTAGTTGCCTGTCGGGGGCTCCACCAGGGTCCCCAACAGTGCCGGGAAGCAAGTTCCCTTCTACCTCCGAAGCCGGCGAGAAATGGATGAAAACTCAGAAATCCGATGCAGTTTTAAAAGGCTTTACTTATCACAGGTTCAGGCATACAAATCAGCAAAAGGAAAAGCCCCGTGCTTAGGATTCCAGGCTAGAACCCCCAGCCACGTGTAGGCCAAGATGGCGGCCACCACGTGTAAAGGCTTTGCAAAAGGGGAAGACAAGACTTCCAAGAAGGGTGAGCGCTCACAAAGAGCCCAAAAAGAAGCACGGTAGAAAGGAAACAGGCTAGTTTTATGCCCCTGTAACTCAGACCTTCCTCCCACTGTTATGGAAAGCAGGGAGGGTCAAATGCCCTTAGGTAATCCCTCCCTGCACCTCACCTAGGCCCTTTAGTATGCTAATGTTTTGAGCCAAGATCTGCCTGGGAATGCCTTTATAGGGTAGAGAAGGGGGTTTCTGAGATGGCACGCTCTCTGTACCAAAGACTAATACTAATGCCAGTTAAATATTTCTCCAAGGCTTCACAAGTCTCTTCTACTTCATTGTAGTTTTATATTTTAGTTGCCTTTGAGTATATCAGGGAGCCATACTTGTTTGCTTGGAAGCAAACAGCATTTCTCTCTGATTTAATTACTTAGGTGTCCTACGCCAGGCTAATATGCTGGTAAGATCTAGCTAGTTCCACGATGATTGTGGTAGCTTGGGAGAATATATATACCAGCTAGTACAGCATACATGGTCAGATAAACTGCCACATTTAGACTACCCCCCTTATCTATGAAGTGATTTGCAGGAGGTAATCCAGAGCAGATGCAGCTGCCCTTAGGAGTCCTGCAACAGTTGCAGACCATCTAACTTCACTCCCATTCCTTCCCATTCTAATTGTCGCATGATGTTTTCGAGGGTGGTGATGAAGAGTTTTGGTGAAATGGTATCACCCTGTCAAACCCCTCTTTTGACATCAATGATCACTTCTTTGTAGAATGGTGAGATCCTGGTGGTGAATCCGTAATACAGCTCACGAAGGATCTTGTTGTATTGGGTTTGAACATCCTGTTTGGCTAGGGCTTCGATGACTGCTTCAGTCTCCACAGAATCAAAGGCTTTCTTTAAATCAATGAACGTGAGACAGAGTGGCACATTGTACTCCCTACAAACCTCAATGAGCTTGGCTACATGTGGATGTGGCCTATTGTGATGAATCCTTGATTTACCTTTGACAAATGTTTATAAGCTGAAAAAAATAGAATAACCTGTTGTACTTGATCAATATTAGATTCTTATGGTTTTGATCTTCAAAAAAAAAATCAAAATCTTCTGGTGATGGTCTGCAGTGAATGAAAAGACAAGCTATATGTGCTAAGATAAGTGTTTCTCATAATTCTTTTTGATAAGGTACTTGTAAACAGAACACATAAAAACTTAAAAGTGAGAACACATTTTACAAATTACTAACATTTTATGGGCAGTACATTGATAAGATATATACATAACTAAGGAATACAAAACTCTGATTGTTATTTATCTTTAGTAATATTTAAATTAAAATCATATTTAGATATAACTCCATGTATAAAAGAATAACTAAAATTTAACATTCAGCAGCGACAATTCAAGACACATCATTTGGAAAACCATACAATAAATAAAACACATGGGGGATCATCTCAGCACATTATTAAATAAAAATAGTCATACAAAACAATCCTATAAACTTACTACAAAACGTTAACTCTGCAACATTATGTACAAGTCTAAATTATAAAGAAAGAAAAAAGTATTTCAAGGGCTCCATGCTGAGAAAAGGGGTGAATAGTTGCAACACAGACTTCTTAAAACAGTGAAAGTACTATATATGATACTATTGTCATGATGCATTTAATTTTACACATGTTATATATAACTACACATCTGTAAATAAGACTGGCCTATAGTGTTATTTATGGATTTTGGTAAAAAAATAATTTATCAATACACATTCATTAATTATAATAAATGAATAGAAATAATACATGTGATCGGTGGAAAATGTGAAGGAAAGGATAAGAATAATATTTCTCTGCACCCAGAGGTACACAAAATTAATTTTATTAATTAAATATTTAGTTTTTCACAGCAAAGAGAATTATACTTAAAACTAAAATATGTATGACTTGTAAAGCAAACAATATAATTTATCATAAACTGAACAAAAGAAAAATTACCAAACTTGTAAGGACTTGTAATAACGATGCATTGTATCATAACCTATGAGAGTGTAGTGGTGTAGCAATGACTCAAATATATTAGAATAAGAGTCAGCAATGATTTTCTAGGGATCATATCAATATCAGACCTGAATCCATAAAGTACATTGAAGAAAATATAGGAAAAACTCTCCACGACATAGAAGCTAAAGACATCTTCAAAGGTGAAACACCATTAACAAAGCAACTAGAAGAAAAGATAAACATATGGGACTACATGAAACTAAAGAGCTTCTGCACCTCGAAAGACACAGTGACCAAGATAGAAAGACAGTCCACAGAATGGGAAAGAATATTCACCCAATACCCATCTGATAAATGGTTAATATCCAGAATATATCAGGCACTGGTACAGCTATATAAGAAGAAAACAGCCAACCCCATTAAAAAATGGGGAGAAGAGATGAACAGAAATTTTGACAAGGAAGAAATTTGAATGGCCAAAAGGCAGATGAATAAATGCTCATCATCACTAATCATCAGAGAGATGCAAATCAAAACAACAATGAGATATCACCTCACACCACAGAGACTAGCCCATATTCAAAAGGGTAAGAGCAACAAGTGCTGGCGTGGATGCGGGAAAGGGGACTCTCATGCATTGTTGGTGGGAATGTCGACTTGGCCAACCTTTCTGGCAAACAATATGGACATTCCTCCAAAGACTAGAAAGTCAGCTCCCTTTTGGAAATTACCGCTAACGTGAGGGAGTCAGAGGTTAGGTAAGACAGAGAAGGGAACATGTGTCAAAAAAGGGCTGATACCAACATAGAACTGAGCAGTAAATACAGGCAAAAAAAATGCACATGATGGCTTCCAAATGTATGTAGTGCAACCCACAATGTGTAGGAGAAGGAAGGGAGAGAGAGGAGAGAGAAAAGAGATAAAGAACCTGCCATTTATGCAGGCTATGGGAGGGGGAGGGAATTGGGGACATTGGTGGTGGGAAATGGGCACTGGTGGAGGGCGGGTGCTGGAACACTATGTGACCGAAACCTCCAAACATGAACAACGTTGTAATTGTATATCTCACGGTGGTATAATAAAATGTTTAATTAAAAAAATAAATTAGAATATGAAAAACAAACTAGTTTTGACTGTTATTTACTGGAAATTAGTTTGCCTAGATAATTCAGCAAACATAAAAACTCTCTTGTCGTAGAAATACAGCACTGCACACCGTTACATGTATTTCTTTATTTCATCAGCTCTATAAGCCTGCCTTTGGATATGTGTAACAAATCAGTGAAATGTGAAAAAAAAAAAATAACATATTTGAAAGCTGTCTAAAGAAAACACTGATTACAACTGTGAAAGAAGCAATGTTGAAAGTGATCACAGTTTCTCGCTTTTATTAGAAACATAAGAGGAAGAAGCTCAAAATTAATCCAGCTAATAGTGACTAAAAATTGGAAGACTCAAAGGGCTATGTAAAATGGACCTTTCTCAAGGGGCTCCTTCTTTAAAGCATGTGCTCATGTATCGTGTACACACTGAGTTGAAGTCACTTTCAGTCCAGATACAACTTTGCTTTGTCAAGAATGGAGGAAAGATTGAAGTACAGGAGTTATTAGGGCACTGAATGATATGTACAGTTGGATTTAATTAGGGCAAAGTGATAAGTGATGGTTTTAGCACAAGAATTAACACAGATGGTTGAAAAAGACAAATTTAGTATCTTCAATCTGGAAAATGTCAGACCAGGCATAGATAATGAAGTCCTACAAAATACAGAATGAAATAAAGGCTCTACTTGAAATGGTAAATGATTCTAGGAAGGAAACCATGCACATACTATACTTAGAATTCCTAAATAGATAATGACCATATTAGCTTAACACAGATTTTCTCCTATAGTAACTGAATGAATTCAAAAATAGAACACTTCTGTCAAGATAATAAATACTAAGTTAAAACTTTCAGACTCAATTTAAACAAAAATAATAAAACATACTGACCAGATTTTAAATTTTAAATGCCTTGTTAATACAGAATGTATTTATAACCTAGCTAATTTTAAACTTATAATTAGATCAGTAAATATTTAGTGATGATAATCTTTAATTATTATTTATTGTGACTATCTGTAAAGTAATACTTAAAACACTAAATTACCTAATGATACTTCCATACTTCCATTATATAAATAATAGATATTCATGAAAATTAAATTTTATCATCTGAGATGTACAAAAAGCCAGTATCACATGTAGAAATACTTGATATTTTAATGCAAGAGAAATGAGTATTGGATGTTTTAAAGATTTGAAAGATTAAAAATACTTTAGCTTTTAGCACACCTAAGACATAAGACAAAAAGGATATCAGGATATTTATTTGAGTATCATAAATATATTAGTAGATACAATTTTTAATTAAATGATTAAGGCATTGTTTCACATCAAAAATATAGCCTCATCTAAATATACAAAGATAAATGATGGTTGATGATAAAATTTCTTAGGCATGTGGATAGTACAGTTATACAAGATAAACTAGAAATATTGAACTAAAAAACAAAAGAATATGAGAAAGCAAGAGATTATTTTGTTTCTACTAACATGAGAAACATGCAGAGACCCACCCTTCAGAGGAGAGTATTTCAAGCCCAGGAATGCTTGAGCCTAAGACACAGGTACACCCGGCAGAGCAGAAACCAGCTTTCCCGCGGCCACGCGATTTACTCCAAATTAACACAAATATTCTACCCACCCTCTGAGAGAGCCCCACAAAGTAATGAGAATATAGTGCCCGGATGGCAGAGCCTGGCAAGCTGTCCGATGCGTGTTCAATATGCCAAATCCAGTAACAAAAATGTTTATTTTCCTGACCCGAAAGAGCCCTTAATACGGCAGCAGTAAGAAAGACAAACAAGCAGTGCCTAATAAAATTTCACTGCTGTCCTAGGCTGCCAAACGAAGAAAGACTAAAATGACTGTCTGTACTTTCAATGCACGTACACTGCATCGGAAGCATATATTGAGGATCTAATGCTGCAAGCAAGAAAGATCAAGTACGACATCATTGGTCTGACTGAGACGAAGGAGGCGTCAGTCGCATCATGCTGTATTTGACACCGGAGAAGAATTGTTCCTTGGAACATGTGGTGAAAGAGGCGTCGGTGGCGTTGGTGTCCTTGTCAACACGAACATGGCTGTCAACATTGATTCATTTGAATGCCTAACAAACCGAATAGGACGATTACACTTGAAGAGATGTGGCCCACTGCCAACAATTTCTATCTTCATTGTCTATGCACCAACATCCACATACAAAGAAGATGAAATTGAGAAATTCTACATGGAATTGGAGGAGTTCTATAAAAAGATCACACCTTCTACAAGATCATAGTCGGTGATTTTAATGCCAAGATAGGACCGAGAAGATTGGCTGAAGAACTCCACATCGGGACCCATGGCCTAGAATGGAACGAACAGGGTGAGAGACTATCTGAGTTCATCATGTCCACCAAGACTATTCATGGGAACTCACAGTTTCAGAAGGCTGAAGCGAAACGTTGGACATGGGAATCTCCTGGTGGACAGTTCCACAATGAAATTGACCACATCATCTTCAATCGACGGTTTTGTCTGACCGATGTTGCTGTCGTCCCCCAAATTCCAGACAGGATCGGACCACCGTCTCCTTCGTGAAAAATTCTACTTCCCGCAACGGGAGAAAAAGCTGCAATGTTTAAGAAGAGAACTCCCAGAACGACCACCAACTGGGAACTCTTTGGCACCATTGCGGCAACATGGGAAGATACCATCATTGATGACATCGATGAAGAATACAACCGACTGGTTCAGCACCTCCATGATTGTGCGCAGAATGCCGAGAGAGAGAAAGACACAAAAGGACGCTTGTCTTCAGAACCTCTTGAGCTCATTCGCCAACGTGGCAAGGCGCCGAGCCTCAGGAGACCAAATGCTAACGTCCAAGCTTAGCTAAATAGTGCAGAGAAGCGATAAAAGCAGACCTCAAAGACAGAAGAGCAGAAATACTGGAAGATACAGCAGAAGCCGGGAAAAGTATTCGCACTGCACCTGTCCTTCTCCAACTATAAGACCAAGATGACTTCCCTCCGACGCCCTGATGGATCTATCACATCTTCCAGAAAGGCAATGGAGAAGATTATCCAGGACTTCTACTCAAATCTCTTTGATAGCCACATCCACCTGCCCACATACCAAATTCCACAGGATGGATATGTCATTCCCAACGTTCTCCCTTCTGAAATCCGACATGCCATCTCGTCGGTAAAGAAGGGAACAGCACCAGGCCCAGACAAAGTCAGACCCGAACATCTGAAGAATCTGCCGCCGGTACTCATCAATACACTAGCTTGGCTCTTCACACGCTACCTGTCCAAATGCAAGGTGCCCTCCCAATGGAAAACAAGCAGGACAGTTATACTGTTCAAGAAGGGAGACATTTATATTTTTCATATTAGATATGACCAGAGAGAGAGAGAAAGAGAAAGATATAGAGAACCTTCCATAGAGGAAGCTAGGGTAGGGGAGGGAATCGGGAACATTGGTGGTGGGATATGGGCACTGGTGAAGGTATGGGTGCTGGAACACTGTATGACCGTAACTCCAAATATGAACATCTCATGAACATCTTTGTAATTGTATATCTCATGGTGGTATAATAAAATATTAAAAAAGAAAAAATAATAATAAAATATTATGAAGGTTATTTTAAGAATTAGACATATGAAAGATATTCCTTTTAATACATGTGTCGGGGGAACGCTGCCGGGGTCTCTGGCAGTGTCAGGACAGAGGTTGTCTTCTACCTCCGAGGACGCCTCGAGAACAGATGAAAACTCACGAATCCAGTGCAGTTCCAAAAATGGCTTCCACAGCAATCCAATATAATGAACAAACTCTAGCTCTGGTCCGAACTTAGACCATACAAAAGAGCCTAAGTCTCCCACCAAAAGAGAGAGAGAGGATCTCACCCAAGCTGAGTCCTACCCAGAAGGAGCAAAAGGCCAAAGAGCAAAAGGCCAAAAGCCAAAAGCCAAAAGCCGCAGGAGCCAAAAGCTGAAGGCTGAGGAACCAAAAGTCAAAAGGTGAAGTGACCTCAAGTCAGCCCCTTATATACACCCAAGTAATCCGATCGGGAGGTTATCATGTCAACAAAAACCCTAATCATAGTGTAGTGCCACACCCTATTGCAGGTATAAACAAAGGTTATGCCAAGAACTAAGGAGATTATCTCTTATGTAAAACACTGGAGAGAGAGAGGGCTGATATAAAGTAATACATCTTAACTTCATGAGCTTCATGTAATCTAGATGGTACCCACAAGGTCCTTCTTATTATTATCTGCAGCGGGGTGATTCTGAGTATCTTGTTCTCGTGTACTGAAAGGGTCACTCTAGCCTGCTTAGAGCAAACTAGTATGATCCTTCCTATAGTCTTCCTATAGTCTCAACGTAGCCAGGGTGGTAATCTCCTGGTAAATTCTAACTGTCCCACGTTGGGTGCAGTGGGTATAAAGAGGAGCTGTGCCCAATCTAGAAAACATAGAAGTCTTAGTAGATGTATAAGTCAGAAGTTATTCAATCAAGGTGACTTCTGAAAGTGCCACACCCTCTAGCAGTGCTTACATAGAAGAGAAGTCTCATTAGAATGAACCTTGACTTAAATAAGATTAAGCTGGGAGTGAGCAAAACAACAAAACTCCCAGATTAGCTAAACATGTCCTCCAACATACATGAACTATAATTCAGATAATATAATCAAAATTTTATTTTCTATATAGTAGGAAGTATAGACAAGCTCAGTTTTGCTTTGTAGAAAGTTATCAAAATATTCTTCTTTTCACTATCATGCAGAAGCAAAGGCTTCATAAATTAAGGTGGAAGGAGATTTGAGATGGTTAATAGAATTTCATACTCTTACTTTCTTATCCTCAGTGTAAAAATTGTTATTCCTTTATTATAAATTCAGATTTCCAGTAAATTTTCCTTCATTTTCTTCTTGAGCTATTATATTTATTAATGGTCACTTGTACCCATGTAAGTTTAATACAATAATCTTGTTTAATTTTAGTTCATTATTGAGACTTTGACTATGATTCATTTCAGCCTTACATTTAAAAGGGAGAATTTGTAATTTTATTTTTTTGTTTGTTTGTTTTTTTTTTTAAATTTTTTTTATTTTTACAATTACAAAGATATACAATTAAAAAGTTCATATTTGGGTTTTGGTCATACAGTGTAGCAGCACCCATCCCGCCACCAGTGCCCATCTCCCACCACCAACGTCCCCGGTTCCCTCCCCTCCCCCAGCCCTCCTCCATGGCAGGTTCTTTATTTCTTTCCATTTCTCTATCTTTCTCTTTTCCTTCCTCTCCAGACTATGGATTACAGAACATACATTAAAGGGTTGTCATGTGTATCCTTTTGCCTCTATTTAATGCTCAGTTCTAGGTTGGCATTGGTACCCTCACAATTGTTAGCACACTGTTCCATTTTCTGTCTTACCTAGCCTCTGACTCCCACACGTTTGTGATAATTTCCACCTTTGACAGGACCTCCTGATGTATGTTTCACTTGACCTTGGATATTGGTATCATAATATGTACCTATATATTTATGTTATGCAGATAAATGCAGTCATTCTGTAACTGTCTCTCTCCTTCTGGCTAATTTCGCTCAACATAATCTTCTCCATGTCCATCCATTTGTAGGCAAATTTTATAACTTCATTTTTCCTAACAGCTGCATAGTATTCCATTGTGTAGATGTACCAAAGCTTTTTATCCAGTCATCTATTTTCGGGCACTCGGGTTGCTTCCAGATTCTGGCTATTGTGAATAATGCTGCTATGAACATAAAAGTAGGGATGGTGTTTCCGCTGCGTATTTTTGGTTTCCCAGAGTAGATTCCCAGGAGTGGTATGGCTGGGTCAAATGGGAGTTCAATTTCTAGTCTTTGGAGGAATGTCCATATTGTTTTCCAGAAAGGCTGTACCAGCCGGCATTCCCACCAACAATGGATGAGTGTCCCCTTTTCCCCACACCCACACCAGCACTTGTTGTTCTTGTTCTTTTGAATATGTGCCAGTCTCTGTGGTGTAAAGTGGTATCTCATTGTTGTTTTGATTTGCATCTCTCTGATGATTAGGGGAGAATTTCTAATTTTAAATAATTATATTTTTCACTAAATGACAAAGTCTATCCCTCCTTTAAGTAACTTTTTTATTGATAATGCTGGGTATTTTCTACATTATCCATGTTACATAATACTATTATTTTGGAAATTAACCTTATTTAAAACATTGCTTGTATAAGTGCTTTCATGTATGTAGAAACATTTTGTTTTGTTGTTTTGTTTGTTTTGCCACTCCTGATCTTTGAGGTGTTTCTCCCTAAAATAAGTCTGGACGACATGATACTGCAGATTGAATCAGAATTTCCTGCATGCAGAGTATGCGATCATTCCATTATTCTCTCAGTGCTGTAGAAATTATTTAAAAATAAATAATGCATCCAGATATCATCAGTAGTTTTACATTTGTTTTTTCTATTTATTTCTTATATACTATCAGTTTCTGTCACAATTATAATTTATTGCTGGTTTTCTTAAATCACTAAAAATAGATCACAAATAACTGATCCTAATATACCCCGAAATAATTCACGGATATAATCGATGCATGTACAAATTAAAGACCATAATTTTTAGGAATCCAATTAGCAAAGACTCATTAACAACTGCACCAATTGTCATTGATTTTTAAATGGATTCAAATTTCTTACTCATTTTAACAAGCTTGGTTCAGCATACCCACTTTCCCACCCACGTTATAAACATGTACTCTGCCCTATCTATATAAATTGTGGAATGTCATTTCTGAGCCAATTCTCTCATTTCTTAAACACCAAATCATATCAGTGCTTTACGTGTGGAGAAAATATGCTATGAAAATGAATAAATTCAGGGTTAAATAAAAAGAAGGAATTAAAAAGTCAAGGAAAAGTGAATGAAAGTTACATATATAATTATTATAATGAATTTTTTCATGATCTCTTACTAGACATTCTTTGATGATAAGTACTGAATGTGTACAATCCTATACTGTGCAAAGCAAACTCGTATTTGATTACTATCACAATCAGATCTGTACTACTGGAAACAATTCTTAAAAATGACAATAGAAGGGCCAGAGCAATAGCACAGCGGGTAGGGCGTTTGCCTTGCAAGGAGCCAACCCGGGTCTGATCCCTGGCATCCCTTATGGTCCCCTGAGCACTGTCAGGAGTAATTCCTGAGTGAAAATCCAGAAGTAACCCCTGAGAGTTTCCAGGTGTGACCAAAAAGCAAAAAAAAAAAGAAAAGAAAGACAATAGATATAAACAAAACAAAGTCTCGACTAAACAGCATATATGTTTATAATAACTATTTTTCTCTGCCAGTATCATTACAGATTTTATTCTCATTTTTGGAGGAGTCCCAAGAAATACTCAGAAATGGCAGGGGTTACTTCTAGACATACTCAGACTGATATGCTGCGAATTAATAGCTTGGGCCCTGAGTACAAGATGCTAAAGGCCACCAGGTGTTGAAAGAAATGTTCAGTGCTGGTGCTATGGATAATGACCTATTTCAATTAGTTGGGGATTTTTGGTTTGCTTGTTTGCTCCTGCAGGGGTTATTTGGGAGTTGGCATGCTCACAGTGCTCAGGATTTACTCATAACTCAGGGAAACATGTGGTAGCAGGGATCAGACTGTGGTCAATGGCAGGCAAGACAAGTAACTTCTCTCTATCCTCTATTTCAGTTACTTTATTCTTTTTGTTTTTAAACAAGTAGGCTAAAAGAAACATAAAATGGTACTCAACAACTCAGAAGAGTTTAAGACTAACATTTTCAACACTATCTTGATTTTTGTCTTCCTTCATTGGTTTTAGTTTGGTTAAACATTTTGCTGAATATAATTCTCTTTCTTCCCATTTCTTTTTCTAAACCTGCAGATAATCTGTTTAAGGCAATAATACTCATATTTGTAATTTTTCTGCATAGTAAAAATAAAACCTGAAGTCATGGAACTTTCAAGTTGTCAGTGGTCATACATCAAAAACTGTTCCAAATAAACTTGATTTTAATTTTCTTTTAGTGGACAAAAGAAACAGCCACACCAACAAGAGAAAAACTATTTTGCTATTCTGGCTGAGAGAGAGAGGGAGAAAGAATGTCAGCTTTTATACTTATCAAATGATATGTCTCTCTAACAGAGGTATCCAACAAAGGTGTTAAATGCATCTGAAAAGACTTGATACAGTTCAATTTTTAAAGGTGACCTCTCTTTTCATCTTTTTAAAATATATTCAATACTATGAAAATAATGAAAATTAAAGAGTTGTTAGGAAGTTAGGCTTTTCATATGATTAAATTGTTCACTAACTTTTTAATAGAGGACCATATAGGCAAACTAAAAAAAAATACATGCATTAGAAAATAACTATAATATTGAAAATGTAAATTAGTTTGTGTTGTACATAAGAAATGAAAATTGAACAACTTTGGTTCTTTAATTTAACAAAGTAGAACTATTATCGGTACCTATTCTTAGTGCCAAATCAAATTTAAAAAAATCTTAGTCATTAAAAAAAAGCATTTAGTCTAATAGGCTTAAAAATAGTCACACAAAAAAACTTGAACTGAAAAAAAATGGTTTTAGTTGTGTTTGTTTTGAGTCATACCTGGCTATGCAGGGCTTGCCTATGTTTTAGTGATCTGGAATCGCTCCTGGTGGGAAACAGGAGGTCATGCATCTTGCTGGGAATTGACTGCGCATCAAAAAGTTTGAGGCAAGTGCACCACCAACTGGACTACCATTCCAATCCCAAAGCTGCCAGTATAATCTTATTCCTAGGTTTTAGCTAAATTTTCAACTCATAGCTGAATAACAGGTACTCAAACCACATAGGGAAAATATGCAAATTATTTAAACATTTTTATTTTTTACTGTGAATATATAGTGATTTAATGCTTTATTGTCATCTATATTTTCCTAATCTGATTTCAATCATTTATTCACTCATATAAAAATTGATGTAACCAATATAATAAATAGAGCATTTTAAAAAGTCATCTTCCTATATACAAACATGTTAAAGAAAATCTTCTTTCGTGTACATGCTTACATTAATTTTGAAAGACTAATGACATTGACTAAGAAAAATATTTGTCTCCAAACATCCAATGAAATGAATTCAAGTCAATAAATGCAAAGCATTTAGAGCAGTATGCTAAACATTTTTTAGGGGTAGGGGGCACACCGGGATGTTAAGGATTTACTCCTGAATCTGCACTCAGGGATCACTCCTGGTGGGCGTGGGGAACCAGTGCAGTGCTGGGGATGGAACCCAGGTCTCCTACATATCACGGCGGGTACTCTACCCTCCATCCTGTTGTTTCAGCTCCAGAGCATTATGTTGACATTTTTCTTACTTTGATAACATGCAAAGTGACACTATTCATGACATAGAAAGGGAGAAAGGAAACAACATGTGGCTGAGCCAATAAAGAGAGTCCCAGTCACTGCAGTTTCTGGATGTTAGAGAGAGCGGTAACTCAAACACCTGCAATCTGTTCAGAGTACACCCAAGTGGACTATATATTTCACACAACCTATCAAGCAGTGAATAAGAGCAAATAAGAGAACGATGAATAAAAAAAGTACTTGAGTGTTTGAATTTTGAATTATATTTCATATAGCCATCAATTTAGAGAAGATTATTCTATATAATATCAATATTATTACTAATGGGAGAAGTCATGAGGGGAAAGATGGACAGCTAAGAATAACATGTAGAAAGAAAAAACACTTTTAATAAACAAATATTGATGCTTTTAAAGTGCTGTGGGAATGAGTTGAGAAACATCATATGCTAGAAATCATGGCTTTGTTACAAGAGCTAATAAGTTAGGGAGAAATCACTACAAATTTTTTAAAGGGTTTGACAGTTCGGTGAGGTAATTTCTGTCTTTCGTGTGGGAAGAGCAGAAATAGTGCATTCCTATTACACACATCTATACATTTACCTTAAAATGACTAAAATTTATAATAATAGTTTGTGTTCAGAATGTTTTAAATGAAATAGACCATGTCTCTCCATCTTCAGCTAGAATCGTATCCGTATGACAGTCATTTTGAATGAGTTTTGGTTGGGCTTTATTTACTTTACAAAATCATCACACATAAGAATAACATTAAATGCTACTTAAATTTCTTTTAGTGAAATTGAATACTACCAACTGTACTATAACTTAAAATAATGTGAAGATAACATTAATTATTTTTATTAAATTGTAATATCTCAATGAATTTTTCATTTTCTTTGCCCAAAATATAGTGGGCTGGCTCACAGAAGCATAAACTATAATTAATAATTCCATGCTTTGTATCTGAGAAACTGTCTTTGGAATCATTAACATTTTCTCACATAAGTAGTATCAAAACACAAAAACAATTTAAAGTGTTTTTTAGAGTTTCCTTAGTCTTGCAGACCAAGCACATGGGTACATGTTTAGGTGGCTGATGCACTAATATTTCTACAGCTCCTCTTATTCAAAGTTGTCACTAAAACTTAAAATGTTTGAATGAATGTTTGGGAAATGACCCCAAATTATGATTTTTTTTCTCAAATATATTATGAAAAGGAATGAGAATTTTTATTAACTTTTCTATTTAAGTCATCTGGATTAGTAGTATAAATATATGTTTTTGTAAAAACAGCACTAGAATTTATAGTACTGTATTATATTATAAATTATTGTAAAACAAAAAAATTAATAAATTTGTCTCTTAAATGTGTACCATATAAAAATCCTTGTGGAGCAGATTCAAGATCTAGAATGTTAATTACATAAAATTGTATTTACTTACTTGGGGGGTTTGGGGGCCACAATTTGTGGTATCCAGAGGCTACTTTATCTTGCCCTATTTCCAGTTATCATTCCAGATTTCATGGGACTTTTAAGTGTCAGTGATCAAACCCAGATCACTCATGTGAAAAGTATATTCTCTGCCCTTTTTTTTTTTTTTTTTTTTTTTTGGGTCACACCTGGTTATGCTCAGGGGTTACTCCTGGCTCTGCACTCAGGAATTACTCCTAGCAGTGCTTGGGGACCATATGGGATGCCAGGGATCGAACCCGGGCTGGCATGGGCCGCCACGTGCAAGGCAAATGCCCTACCCACTGGACTAGCTCCAGCCCCTAGTCTCTTCCTTTTGAACAATCTCTCTCCCTCTAAATTTTATTAAATCATGTCTACATGTAACTAATAAGCGGGTGTGATATTTTATGAAAACATATCTAATTTGCTATTTTATTACCGTCATTAAGCAGAAGTATTCACATATAAAATTAGTTTTAAATAATTGCATTCCACGTACACTACTACAAATAAAATTTTCAATCCAAATAGTCTTTTAAATAATTTATTCAAAACTTAATTCTATATAGTTAAATTCTCAAAAAGAAATAATTTGTGAAATGTATTTCTCATGCAAATCTATGTTTTCATTAAGTTCTTTACTTCTGACATCATTTGTATCACTTGTCTTCCCATTGATGATCTATTTGCTCGAGCAGTCGCCAGTAATGTCTCCATTCTTTGGGAATGGAGTCCATTATTGTTACTGTTTTGGGCATATCAAATAAACCATGTGTAGCTTGCCAGTCCCTGCCATGGCTCCGGGTTCGTTTTTTTTTTATTTTCAATGTCATTGAAAACCTTCTGACATATTAACACAAAAAAATGCAAGATGTCTGGTAACAGCTAATAAGTTTTAGATTTGAATAAAATAATGAGTAAGTACTGCTTTGCTTTGTTCAGTTTTTTTAATTTTACATTGTATCTAGAGATCTGGTCACAAACTTTGGTATCTCAATAAGGTTTGCAAATGCAGTGGAATAAAATAATTTGACAGCAGCAAATAAATATAGTTTATACTGTTAGAAACCAGTTGGGATGATTTGTAAGTGAGAGCAACTGAGTAAAGCTGTCCAATATTAACTAATACTGTAGGAGGCAGGACAATCATGTCTTGTGTTCCTTTATAGAATAAATCATTGCTCCACATTGAATCTTTGCAATACAGTGTGAAGGATGCTGACACAATCAATAATTCTCTCTTGAAAAAAAAGTTCAAAGATTTCTTTGTGAATAACATTATCCTATTTCCTCAAAAACCCCTCTCCTGAATAGAGTTATATGGCTTTAGACAAGGATTCCAACTGAGTTGTGGCATAGAAAACGATTACAAGGATTCAGTAGATCAGCAGGAAGCACAGAAAAGATAGCATCCTTTTGCAGTTACCTTGATTAAACCTAATGATATAAGATAAAATTAAGATAACTAACTTATTATCAATATATCCCCTAGGATACTGCATTCCTATTTGTTAAAAGTGAACACATATTTGCTACATATTATAAAAGAATTCTGTCTTCAATTTTTAAAGAGAATTAAAATATTTATTTTTGACTGACCCCTAAAATCTCAGTCACCTATGCACAAGTGACACTGATTCTCTCTTCTGTTCTTGGTGAAAAAAGGGCTGTGACTCGATATCCAAATTTGTACATGTACATGTTTATTTACACATGAGGGTTATTTTTTAAAGTATTTTCTTAGAAATAATGAACACAAATTTTATAAATGTGGTAAGTTTATTTGATTTATCCGTAAGAAAATATTTCTCTCTGATTATATATTAAATAATGATGGCTACTTATATGATAACATATTACAAGATTAAACACTTTTTTATGACTTTTGAAAAGAAAACAGTGTTTAAAGCAGGAAAATAATATCTTTCTTAGGCAACATGTATGTATTAAAATTTTCCATATGCACATATTTATACTAAAGAATTTATCTAGTTATACATCTTAATGCCATTGTTTCCTTTCCCTATATATTATGATATATATGAAAATAAATTGGGCAATTTTGTAACAGCTGGTTTTATGCCAAAAAGATTTGGCAGCATCTACAATTATACTGATAACCCTATTAACTAAGTCATTGCTTTGGATCATTATGAAGATATTACCATGAAAATACAGCCAAAAGTAAAAATTGTAGATGAGTCTAACTGTCCATGTTAATAAGGAAGCCAAATTCTCATCTCTGGAAGCGACCCAATTGTATTTCACTATAAATAATATCTTTTAGAGAAACACCTGGTAGAAACATTGATTTTACACTGATTTTTTTTAGTTAGTCTTAATTATGTGAAAAGAGCTAAGTTTCCCCACTTGTTTGTCAACCAAATAAGTTGAGATCTAGTACAACTTATAAGTAAATTGAATTTTCAAAGCTAGACTTTGAAAAGGCCAAAAAGACCTAATACCATCTGTCTAGCAAACATTTCCATGCACACAATGCTTACACTTCACCAAGGTAGCATTTTTTTAAATTGTAGTTAAGGACATACAGTCCATACCCAAGTTGGGCCTCAGAAGCAGCAAAGGAAACTCCGCTCACCATAATGGCAGTCATTTTCAAAGTCCGGGCTCCACAGCTCAACAGAGCCCCACCCAAGAGAGAAGCCAAATTCAAGCCTGACTCATCAAAGCCTCATGAAACAGAGCAGCCAATTTCTAGCCCAGGTCTGAGGGTCTCAGTATCTAAAGTCGCAGGGATTCCATGGAGATAGAGTTGGGGTCCTTTTTCCCTGCCTCTGTCCAGAACGGGAGGCCTGTGGAACTGCCCATGAACTGCCTCTGGGCTGTCGACCATGATGCAGAAACACAGACATAAGAGGCAGAGCTGCCATTTGGCTCTCCTCAAGGTATGTGACTATAAAGCAGCTGTACGGTACATCAAATCAATCATATTCTAGAAATTCAGAAAGTAAATTCAAGAACAGAGTTTGGCCAGATTCTCCCATAATCAACCAGAGGGGAAAAATGGATTTATCAATAATATTGCCATGTATGTGCTTTAACAGTCAATATAACAGTCAATATAATTAGTACCAGCTGAGGGAACAGGCATGAGGATTGGGGAAGGGTGGAAAATGAGGGTCTTTGGTGGTGGGAATACACTGGGAGTGGTGTTGAAGTATGAATCTTTCTATAGGTATTATGAAAACCTCTTTACTTTATAAATCATGGTTTGCAATAAAAAAAGAAAAAAAATACCAAACTAAACAAAGGTCATATATATTGTGTGTATACATATACATATATACATAAATATACCTTGTATCAAAATAAAATCTAGTAGGGGGACTGTAGTATTTATCAATTTTCAGAGTAGTCTATTTTACTTGTAACAGATACTTCATATTCTGATACAAAAAGTCCAACAACAATGCTGGACAATAGTTCAGAAAATATTTCAAATTTCAGGTAATTATAATAATGACAAATGATCCTTAGGTTATCAAAGTAAGAATCTGATAAAGTAAAAAGGTGACACTTTTTTTAATAATGATTGGTGATTGCTTCAGTGCTTTCAAGTACTGACAAACATCATGATGAAGAGTTTAATTGCTATCTCTGAATATAGAATATCTCTATATTCAAAGTGGTAATGATATATTTGGTAAACAAAAGTTTAGTTTCAAAAACCAGTTTAAATGACATGATTGCAAAAAACATATAAGTGCAAATTCTACAATGAGTGAATATAGATGTATAATGGAATGAGGTAATGAGGAATAAGTATACTTAATTTCTCTACCTCTTACTAGAGCTAGACAGTCAAGGACTAATGAGTCATTGACTTATTAGCTCTAGATTCAAATTAAAATTCTAATTTAATGTTTTAAAAACCTTTTATTCTTCTCCTTTTTGATTTTTTAACAGAAGACTCTAATGAGTAAACAGCAAAAAAAAAAGACAACTTTTTTTCTACCTTTTTAGATTTCTATTTATGTGGAGTCAATGTAAGTGTGGTTTGATCACTTGATCACTTGAATCCTGTTATTCATCGGTTTGCTAGAGCGGGCTCCAGTAACACTTCCATTGGACCCTATCACGTGCTAATGTAGCCCAATGGCATCTGGTTGATTCAGAAACATAAAAGAGCTTCAAACCGTTCCTTCAGGGTCTTGGCAAGGAAGTCTGACTATCTCTTAGGTGGGCGGCCATGTGATCTTTTGACATGCCATGGGATCCAGTAGGTAATGGTTCTAGTCCAGAGGTTGTCTCCAAATCGCATTACATGTCCAGCCCATCTGATTTTTTGATGCCTTGGCAAACGAGACAGCATCCCTGATTCTGGAATAGTGACAGAGGTCAGAACTCCGATTCCTTCTCTCGCCTGAGTGAGGCGTGATATTCCAAGCATAGCTCTTTCCATTCCTCTCTGGGAGCCCTGAATAGCATTCTCATCCTGCTTTCGTAGGGCCCAGGTCTCTGAGGCATATGTTAATGCAGGGAGGGAGAATGGTGGAGTCAAAGAGAGGTTCTTTTGTCCTTTTAGCTATTTCTTCATGCCTTTGAAGGTATTCCATGCCACTCTCTTCCTCCTGCACAGCTCAGGTTTTATGTCATTCATCATGTTAATTTCTCGACCTATGTACACATAACTGTTGCATTCAGAGATGTTTGTTCCATTGAGAGAGAATGGGGCCTCAGGAACTAGTTCATTCTTCATGAACAAGGTTTTCTTTAGATTCAGCTGTAAACCTATCTTTCCACATTCTTGGTCAAAGTCAGCCAGCATTTGTGCTGCTTGGCTAATGTTTGGTGTTATTAGAACGATGTCATCAGCGAAGCAGAGGTGGTGTAGTTGCCGACCATCTATCTTCACTCCCATTCCTTCCCATTCTAATTGTCGCATGATGTTTTTCGAGGGTGGTGCTGAAGAGTTTTGGTGAAATGTTATCACCCTGTCGAACTCCTCTTTTTGACATCAATGATCACTTCTTTGTAGAATGGTGAGATCCTGGTGGTGAATCCGTAATAGAGCTCATGAAGGTGATGTATTGGGTTTGAACACCCTGTTTGGCTAGGGCTTCGATGACTGCTTCAGTCTCCACAGAATCAAAGGCTTTCTGTAAATCAATGAATGTGAGACAGAGCGGCATCTTGTACTCCCTACAAACCTCAATGAGCTTGGTTACTGTGTGGATATGGTCGATTGTGCTGAAACCTTTCCAGAAGCCAGCTTGCTCGCATGGTTGTCCTTCATCTAGTGTTCTGCTAATCCTGTTCAGGATGACTCGTGTAAACAGCTTGTAGATGACGGACAACAGGCAGATGGGGCGATAGTTGCCGATGTCGTGAATGTCTCCCTTCTTGAACAGTAGAAGTGTCCTGCTGGTTTTCCATTGGGAGGGCACCTTGCATTCGCACAGGTAGCATGTGAAGAGCCAAGCTAGTGTATTGATGAGTACCATCATCAGATTCTTCAGATGTTCGGGTCTGACTTTGTCTGGACCTGGTGCTCTTCCCTTCTTTACCAACGAGATGGCATGTCGGATTTCAGAAGGGAGAAAGTTGGGAATGGCATATCCATCATGTGGAATTTGGTATGTGGGCAGGTGGATGTTTCTATCAAAGAGATTTGAATAGAAGTCCTGGATAATCTTCTCCATTGCCTTTCTGGAATATGTGATAGATCCATCAGGGCGTCGGAGGGCAGTCTTCTTAGTCTTATACTTGGCGAAGGAGGCGGGCGGTGCGAATGCTTTTCCGGGTTCTGCTGAATCTTCCAGTATTTCTGCTCTTCTGTCTTTGGGGTCTTCTTTTATCACTTCTCTGCGGTGCAGAGAAGTATGGTTTAACTTCAACAATATATATATATATATATATATATATATATATACATATATATATATATGAATAAAAGTATTAAAGCAAATATCATATTTTTAGGTTATTGTGATTTGCAAATCAAATCATAAAATTTTCTGCTAAACAATGTTTACCATCCATGTTGAGAAAAAAAAGTATATATTTCGAACAGACAAGTGTTTTAAAAAAATACTAAAAACACATTTTAAAAATATCAATACAATTGCTAATTTATCCATTATGAATGTATTGTGTAAACATTGTTTTATAATGAACAAGATTATAGAATATGATTTATACTTTAGAATACATGCTTCCTTGAATTTGTCTTTAGCATTGCTAAAGCTCCTAAACGTATATACATATCTTATATTTTGATTAGACTAAAACCGCTTTTAGAGACTTCAGAAAAATTGCAACAAAAACAAAATGGCAGGACAAGAGAGAGAGTTCAAAAGACTCTTGTGCATACTTTTTAGCCTGTGGTTCTAGCTCTGTAACTACTTCAGAGCAGTGGGAATAAAAAGCTGGCTTTTTTGCCTATCTTTTAAGAAGATTTTCTTTTTACTATGGATTCCAATTAGCAGCCCATAGCTTTTGTATATTGATATTCTTTTATGCAGGAATATTTATGCCTGAAACATTACAACTAACTGTACTGCAAAACATGGGTGCCTACATTATTTTTTAGGGGTTTGTGCTATACACAAATACAACTCAGAAGATGAAACTTTGCCTTTAAAATAACTTTGATTGGAGCTACCTGGGGGCCAGCATGCAGAGTCTCACAAGCGGCTGGGGAGGGGTGGAGCTCGGCTCGTGCCGGGCCCAGCTGACTATGGAGCCCCGAGGAGGGCAGATGGGTTTTGGGGAGTGGGCCCGTCGCCTCTGGGGGTCCCGGAAGCAGCTGGATGAGACTTGCCCACCACACTAGCCACCATTTTCGCTGTCCGGACGCTGGGAAACTGCCTCATAACCAGATTAACAGAGCAAAACCAGTTCGAGCCCAGGTCGCGCGGGCAGCAAGCTGCTGCGCGATCCACTAAAACAGTGAAACAGTAATGTCTTTTAATGCACTGCATTCCACGAAGAGCAGGAAAGTTTGGTGGGAAGGAGATATAAAGAGGAAAGAAATGACATACAGAACCCGCCAAGTAGTTGAGGTGCGGGGGGGGGGGGGGGGAGGTGGGGACAATGGGGATGGAAGATGGGTTTGGGTGGAGGGATGCGTGTTGGAACACTGTAGAACCAAAACTCTACATGAGCATCTTTCAATTGTATGTCTAAAGTGGTGTAATAATATTTGGGGGGAATAATAAAATTAAATTAAAAAAAAAACTTTGATATTTGGGACTGAGCGATAGTCCAGCAGATAGGGCATTTGCCTTGCATGTAGCCGGCCAGTGCCAGCCTGGGTTCGATCCCCAGCATCCCATATGGTCCCCGAGCACCGCCAGGAGTAATTCCTGAGTGCAAAACCAGGAGAAACCCCTGAGCATTGCTGGGTGTGATCCAAAAAAGCAAAAAAATAATAATGATGACTGATAAAATTGAGAGGGGTGAGACTAACTGAAATAATCATAGAGAGAAGTAACATTATCTCACTCATGAGTGTGATATTTTTATACATATGTATATTTATATGTAAATATATAAAAATATTGATATATTTATATATATAAAGCAAAAGAATAGACAGTCTCCAATAAAAATAATTTTTTAGGAAACCCGAACATGAACATCTTTGTAATTGTATATCTTACGGTGGTATAATAAAAAAAAGTAAAATAAAAATCTTTAGGCTCTAATGCAAAAGCAATATTACCAAAAGGAATGAGTTTCAAAGCTATTATGCCCTGTGATGAGGGACATTTGCACTTTTGTAATGGTAAAGAACTACATTACATCCTTCAACATATAAATATTTACTCTTGAGAAACAATACTACATTAATAAAACATAAAATAACCAACAAAATGATGACAATCAGAAAATTTCAGTATTGCTCAAATGATAAAGGACTTGCCTAGCATATGCAAGCCCTATATTTAATCACTAGTACTATGTGGACTCTCAACAAGGTTGGGTTTACTTGCATAGAATCCTGAATAGTATCCAGCCTGTAAGTGGATTTGCAATTCCCAGAATACCACTGGGTGTAGCAGTAACTCATCAGCTGGTCTGAGTCTGAATAGTTAGCCACGTACTACTACAAAAAAACAATGTCAAAAGAGGCACAAAGCACTTGAGTATTGCTGGGTGTGGTCCTTCTTAAAAAGAAAATTAATAAAGCTAAAGAAAGACTTTATATTTGCTACTTCAGTCATCTGTTGCAGGACTCCTAAGGGCCGCTGCATCTGCTCTGGATTGCCTCCTGCAAATCACTTCGTAGATAAGGGGGTAGTCTAAATGTGGCAGTTTATTCGACCATGTATGCTGTACTAGCTGGTATATATATTCTCCCATGCTATCACAATCATCGTGGGACTAGCTAGATCTTACCAGCATATTAGCCTGGCCACGTAAGGACACGTAAGTAATTAGACCAGAGAGAAATGCTGTTTGCTTCCAAGCAAACAAGCATGGCTCCCTGATATACTCAAAGGCAACTAAAATACAAAACTACAATGAAGTAAAAGAGACTTGTGAAGGCTTGGAGAAATATTTAACTGGCATTAGTATTAGTCCTTGGTACAGAGACATGCCATCTCAGAAACCCCCTTCTCTACCCTATAAAGGCATTCCCAGGCAGATCTTGGCTCAAAACATTAGCATACTAAAGGGCCTAGGTGAGGTGCAGGGAGGGATTACCTAAGGGCATTTGACCCTCCCTGCTTTCCATAACAGTGGGAGGGAAGGTCTGAGTTACAGGGGCATAAAACTAGCCGGTTTTCCTCTCTCGCGCTTCTTTTTGGGCTCTTTGTGAGCGCTCACCCTTCTTGGAAGTCTTCTCTTCCCCTTTTACAAAGCCTTTACAAGTGGTGGCAGCCATCTTGGCCTACATGTGGCTGGGGTTCTAGCCTGGAATCCTAAACACGGGGCTTTTCCTTTTGCTGATTTGTATGCCTGAACCTGTGATAAGTAAAGCCTTTTAAAACTGCATCGGATTTCTGAGTTTTCATCCCTTTCTCGCCGGCTTTGGAGGTAGAGAGGGAACTTGCTTCCGGCACTGTCGGGGACCCCGCGGAGCCCCCGACAGTCATCTACATCCAAATGAACTGTGTACTAGCTATTACCACCAGGTCTATTTGTAAAGGAGGAGGCAGAACCCTTCCCTACAAGGTAGGTTCTAGCAGCCTCCACACTTAACCTGTTCCATATTAAGGGCCCACACCACAGATCTACTCAACGAATTACCTGCTGCTCACAGTTATTCTTTCTATCTGTGAGGATGGGCAAATAATAAAACATTCTCCAGCTTGTTCCCTCAGTATCTTCTGTGACGGTGGAGTAATTACAAAGACTCGGCACCAGCTAATAAGAACACTAGAAAACCAAAGGGGAAAACAAAACGACGCCCAAAAAAGCTCAAGGAATGAAAATAAGATCCCCCAAAGACATAAACAAAATAGTAAATGTTCAGTGAATTCTGTGACACTCTGATGAGGATTCCTGCCCCTCGAGGTGTTGCAGGAGTGGCTGCAGCCCAGCTGCGTTGGCAGGTGGCAGACAGGAGACAGGCTTGTCTACACTCAGGGCTCTGCCATTTGGGCCCCTGATGGTTGATGGTCTGACATAGAAAAAGACTGGATCTACTGGGATGAACCTAGAGCATGGCAGAGTCTGGCAAACTATCCTTGGTGTATACAATATGCCAAAAACAGTAACAATAAAGGACCTCATTCCCAATGAATGGAGATGTTACTGGCACTCGCTCAGCAAATTGATGAACATCAACTCAGCAAATTGATGAACAAGTGACAAATGACAAGATGATGAGGATGTTCAAGTTCAAAGAAACAATAGCATGAGCAGTCAGCAAAGCACAAGAAAGCATGAGTCTAAATGAAAAAAATACTACTGTCAGAAATGAAAGAAACGAAGACCATGGTAGGTGATATTAAAATGTCAATAGAAGCTCTGTTATTCTGCAGAATAACAGCAGCTGAGCAAAAGACCATTAAGCTCCAAGATGAGAAGGTAACAAAAAAGACAATACAAATATACTTTTTTAGACAACATTCAGTATCCTTTCATGATAAAATGTTTCAGGAAAATGGAAACTAAAAGAAATACTTTAACATATTTATGATATACACACCCACTTCTAATGTTATATATAATAGTGAAAAGATGTTAATTGCCCCACTGTGATCAGAAATAAAGATATTTCTTTTACTCTCATAACTGTCCTTGAATCTATTGTTGGAAAGCTTAAAAAAGCATTTAGGCCAAAAAAAATGATTAAAAGTATCCAAATTGGAAAGGAAAATGTAGTATCACTCTTTGCAGTTATTTGATGTTATACATTGAAATCATAAAGCAACATTAACAAATTTCAGAATAAATAAGCTGATATAATTAATTGGCACATAAGATCAATAAATTTCTATATGCAATCAATTAAATGGAATACAATCTATATGCAATATAGATTGCATATAAATCTATATACAATCAATTAATGGAATTTTTTAAATCCTATTTATAATTATATTTGAAAAAATCAAGTACCTAAGAATAAAGAGCACACCTGATACAAAAATTTCTACAAAAAGCAATTGCTATTGCTAAAAGATAAATAAGACGATGAGAGAAGATACAACTATAGTCCATGCTAATAGGTAGGAATAATTATCATCATAAAACTGGGCATTTTTTCTGACATAAAAGAACATGGTAGGTGACATTAAAACTGACCATATATTCTGACATTAAAATAAATAACAAAACTGTGATAATATAAATGTCTATTAGAGAAATTACAATAGAAACACAAATCAATTAAGTAGGACTAAGTGTCCTCAAACTAAATTCATACCAGTTTGAGCAGTCAATTTATGACAAGTAGTTAAGAACATCAAAGGACTTCAACAAATAGTGCTGGTAAAACTAGATAACGCTATTCAAAAGAATGAATATATATCACTATCTGATAACAAGACACCATTTAAGTCCAAAATAAGACACCATTTAAGTCTTAAATCACCATTTAAGTAAAAAATAAATTTACACTTTAATGTTAGACACAGAACCATAAAATGACTAGATAAAACAGTTAAAATATACCATGATATTGAATTATTTTATGTGTTTTAGAACTTTTATTCTGAGAACAAGGGGAAAAAAAGCAAAAATAAACAAGTCTTATTAAGTTAAACTAAAAAAATACAGTAAAAGAGATTTTAATCAAAATGCAAACACAACTAGCCAAGAATGATAAAATATTTCCATACAACATATATGGCAAAGAGATAATATCCCAAATGTGTAAAGAACTCAGAAAATTTAACAACAATGAAAAAAAACTATCAGTAAGTCTTATGATATCATAACATATAACACTACTTTTATTAGGAAACATATGAAACGGTGATATTTGTGGTGTTGAAATTATATATATTTGAAGTCATCATGAATTATAATTTAAATCACAGTATCTCAATCAAAATATAGATCAATCAAAAAAATATATGAAATAAGACATAAATGACCAATAGGCCCATAAAAATAGTATCAATTGCTATCACCAAAATATAAATCAAAACAATGAGATACCTCACATTAATGATAATTACACATATAAAAATGCTAGAAATAATTTCTGGAAAGGATATGTAGAAAAACTAATCTAACGAAAGGAATCTAAAGTTTTTCATTCTCTTTAGATGATATCACTGTTATCACTGTCTTCCCGTTCATCATCAATTTGCTTTCGAGTGGGTCCCAGTAACATCTCCATATGTCCTGTCTCATGCTAGTAGAGCCCAAGGCATCTGCTTGCTCCAGGAACATAAAGAGCCTCAATCCATTCCGGAATGAGGTCTATAATTGTTACTGGTATTTGGCATATATATCAAATACAACACGGGTAGCTTGCCAGGCTCTGCCGTGCAGGTAGCATATTCTTGTAGGCATCTCTAAGTCCAGCATTTATTGATGAACTGCGCTGCCGCTTGCGGCCGCATGAGCCGGGCGCTGATAGGCTGGTCTGCTGGGTGGAGTTCTGACGAGAGAGAAGTCCAGATGTGGAAAATGGAGGCCCTCATGGAGTGGGGGGTTGTCTGGCTTGTTGCGAGGCTCTGCTGGGATGGTGGGCCAGGGCTAGAACCCACCATCCCTCCGGGCACCTCGTGAGCAGCTGGTCACAGGGAGAGCCAGTAGCAGCTCTGCCCCATGTCTGCGAGTCTCTGGACCGGCATACCTGAGCTGGATTTAAGAAAGACTGCTGCATGTTCTTCAATGTACTTTATGGATTCAAGTCTGATATTGAAATCTTTAATCCATTTTGATCTGATTTTTTGTGCATGGTGTTAGACACAGGTCCAAATTCATTCTTTTACATGCCGCTGCCCAATTTCCCAACACCACTTATTGAAGAGGCTTTTTCCCTTACTCCATTTTAGGCTCGCTGCACCCTTTATCAAAGATTAAATGATCATGTGTTTGAGGTTGGGTGTCAGGATACTCAATTCTATTCCATAGGTCCACGGGTCTGTTTTTATTCCAATACCATGCTGTTTTAATTACTACTGCCTTATAGTACAGTTTGAAGTTGGGTAAGGTGATGCCTCCCATCTTCTTTTTCCCCGAGGATTGCTTTAGCCATGACATTGAAGCTAAAGGCATCTTCAAAGATGAAACATCACTAACAAAGCAACTAGAAGAAAAAGATAAACATATGGGACTACATGAAACTAAAAAGCTTCTGCACCTCAAAAGAAACAGTGACTAAGATACAAAAGCAGTCCACAGAATGGGAAAGAATACTCACCCAATACCCATCTGATAAGGGGTTAATATCCAGGATATATCAGGTACTGGTAGAACTTTTACAAGAAGAAAACAAACAACCCCATCAAAAAATGGGGAGAAGAAATGAACAGAAACTTCAGCAAGGAAGAAATTCGAATGGCAAAAAAACATATGAAAAAATGCACATCATCACTAATCATCAGAGAGATGCAAATCAAAACAACAATGAGATACCACTTTACACCACAGAGACTGGCACATATTCAAAAGAACAAGAACAACAAGTGCTGGCGTGGGTGTGGGGAAAAGGGGACACTCATCCATTGTTGGTGGGAATGCCGGCTGGTACAGCCTTTCTGGAAAACAATATGGACTTTCCTCCAAAGACTAGAAATTGAACTCCCATTTGACCCAGCCATACCACTCCTGGGAATCTACTCTGGGAAGCCAAAAATGCCAGCGGAAACACCATCCCCTACTTTTATGTTCATAGCAGCTTTATTCACAATAGCCAGAATCTGGAAGCTACCAGAGTGCCCGAAAATCGATGACTGGATAAAAAAGCTTGGTACATCTACACAATGGAATACTATGCAGCTGTTAGGAAAAATGAAGTTATAAAATTTGCCTACAAATGGATGGACATGGAGAAGATTATGTTGAGCGAAATTAGCCAGAAGGGAGAGAGACAGATACAGAATGACTGCATTTATCTGCATAACATAAATATATAGGTACATAATATGATACCAATATCCAAGATCAAGTGAAACATATATCAGGAGGTCCTGTCAAAGGTGGAAATTATCACAAACGTGTGGGATTCAGAGGCTAAGTAAGACAGAAATGGAACAGTGTGCTAACAATTGTTGAGGGTACTAATACCAACCTAGAACTGAACATTAAATAGAGGCAAAAAGATACAGATGACAACCCTTTAATGTATGTTCTGTGATCCATAGTCTGGAGGGGAAGGAAAAAGAAAAAGATAGAGAAATGGAAAGAAATCAAGAACCTGCCATGGAGCAGGGCTGGGGGGGGGGGAGGGGGAACCGGGGGCGTTGGTGGTGGGAGATGGGCACTGGTGGCGGGATGGGTGCTGCAAACAATTCAGTATGATTTGTTGGCAAAGTGCTACACCGTTTCAATGAAACAATGTATGTTTTAACTGAACTAAAATAAATACATGTTAAAAAAAAAAAAAAAAAAGAAAGACTGCTGCAGGGTGGAACTTCGATGAGCCGGGCCCGGATAGGCTGGTCTGCTGGGTGGAGGTCTACTAGAGTGAGAAGACCAGAAGTGGAGAAATGGAGTCCCTCATGGAGTGGGGGTCGTCTGGTTTGTTATGAGGCTCATTTAATTATTAATTAATAATATTACCATATAACAAACTCTAAGGTATGTTTACAAGTAGCACAAAAACATTAATTCAACTATCATAAACATGCCTTTATTATTTGTTTATATTGTTACCTTGGTTTTGGGGCAGCACTAAGGTTAGTCACTCAACGCAGAGATTTATTGCAGTGGGGCTTCAGAGATAACCTCTTGTGGGGCTTGGAAACTATATGGTTGCTCAGGAATCAATACAAGAATAGTACCTGTTGTGATGCAGCTCAACTTCAGCATATGTATTTTTTTTAGGTTATTCACAATAAGCAATATACACACACAAAAAAAAAAAAAATGCCAAGCAATTTAAAAAAAAATAAAAATGTGCTACCTGTATTAAATGTATAGCTGGAAGAAAAAAAATGGGAATTTTGCCTTTTGCAACAATAGTGAAAACAGAAAGAGATCATGCTATTTTTAATAAGCCAGAAGGAATGAAAACTATTATCAGATCATTTCCCTGATAGGTGAAATATAAATAGGCAGTGCAAGGCAACAGATAAAAACAATGCAAACAACTGCATGGACTCAACCTTGATTACTGGAGAGAGAGAGGTCGAAAAACAAGAACTCCAATGAACTCTCATAAGAGACTTTGTTTATTGTTGGTTTTCCGTGTATATCAAGGAACCATGGTGTAATGGTATGAAATTGACAAGGTTTGAAATTACTTCCCAAAAATATTTTAAGCTGTTTGAACAAATATGCATCAAAAAAATAAAAAGTGAACTACAATAACAAAAAAAGAGAAATTCTCATTGTTTGAATGAGGAATCAGTCTCTAGGAAGTGACCTTGAAAGGTTGCCCCTTTTGTTTACAAATTGAACCAAAAAAAAATACATCATCTGAATTTTCAAGTGTTAATTTCTTGCAACCTCAATTATTCAAATATTACTAAATATTTTGAACCGATGACAAAGAAATATAACACCCCTGGAAAATAAAATCCAAAGCAAACTAAGAAACCTAAACAAAGCAAAATACTTGAGCAAAATATAATCTGAGTATAAAATAAAGTAATAAATTAAGAAAACAATAGAAAAATAAGTTAAAGTAAAAAAATAAATGAGTAAGAAAAAGCACAAGATTTGAAAGTAACATCTTTCTTTTTTATTATTTAAAGCTGTATTTTGCAGTCTTTGTACACTTGTGTACTGGGATTAGGGTTACAGAGATTTAAAATAAGTCTGTTCAAAAAAATAAGTTCTTCCAAAAAACATTGGAAGGGAGCGAGAGCAAAACAATAGGGAGTAGTCTGGCTCACCCTTGCACACATGGTCAACCAGTCAACCAGGATCAGTCCCAAAGTACCTCCAGGAATGAACCCTGACTGCAGAACCTGAGCACTACAGTGTGTGTCCTCTCACCCCCTAAAACGCCCCAAAACTTGAAAGGGAAATAGACCAACTATTCAAAAACTTTATTCATTTCATTAGATGACTTATGCAAGTATATTCCCAAATAAAAGGGCCCAATTCTGAACATCTTTATGTGCATTTGGATATTGCAGAGATAGATTAATCAAAGACTAGTAGCAACCTTCATAAGAAGTTTGCCTGTGAAGCTAGAACAGAAATTCTGCAAATCAAAGGGAATGGAACACAGTCAAAGGAAAAGATAGGAGCAAGGGCTACAGAATACTCTTTTTAGAAGACTTTGCATAGAGAAGTTATTTTAAAGGAAATTGGACTGTAAGAAGGAAAGCCACTTTTTAAGATGATCTTTAATTTTAATAGGATTATACGCTAACTTGAAGAATTGAAAAGAAGGGTCTATACTTCTCTGATTGTTTCTTTTTTCTTTTAGAAAGCGGAGCGGAAGAGCATTCATTTGTACATATGGCAGCCTTTTCTTGGATGAGGAAAATAATCTTTCTTCCACAAGAATATTAGGAAATGAGTAATAATCCATTGGTATTACATAATCAGTTTATGAGAATGTTTGCTAATCTGTACACTCTCCTTAAATATCAAGCTTAATAATAAGTGAAAATAAAGTCTTAACATTCCATCTTCCCAAAGTAAGTTATAATGGATAATCAATAGTAAAGTACTTCTATGTAAGAATTCATTGTTAAACTGAGTCACGGTCATTTATTCTAAAATGTAAGCTACAATGAAAATAAGATTGTAATAATAATACTTGTGTAACAAATATGTAATTCATTACACAAAATATATATGAGGACAAAAACCAATAAAAATCATAGATATAACATAAAATTAATTTGGTCCCATAGAATGCTAGAAATAAGAGACCCTCTCCCTAGTGAAGGTTTACAACTAAAATGTAACATTTTAACTTTAGTTGTTGATACATATTTTTTAAAAGTTTATGTTTCACATATGTAGGCTCAAAATTATTTTTGAAGTCTAAACCTCCTGCTCCGGGCACACCTCTTTGACTCCACTGTTCTCCTTGCATTAACATACGCCTCAGAGACCTGGGCCCTACAAAAGCAGAATGAGAATGCTATTGGGGTCTCCCAGAGAGGAATCGAAAGAGCTATGCTTGGAATATCACACCTCACTCAAGTGAGAGAAGGAATCCGGAGTTCTGACCTCCGTCGCTATTCCAGAATCAGGGATGCTGTCTTGTTTGACAAGGCATCAAAAAACAGATGGGCTGGACATGTAATGTGATTTGGAGACAACCTCTGGACTAGAGCCATTATGGACTGGATCCCACGGGATGTCAAAAGATCATGTGGCCGCCCACCTACAAGATGGTCAGACTTCCTTGTCAAGACCCTGAAGGAACGGATTGAGGCTCTTCATATTCCTGGAGCAACCAGATGCCATTGGGCTAGATTGGCATGTGATAGGGTCCAATGGAAATGTTACTGGCACCAGCTCGAGCAAATCAATGAATAACAGGATTCTAGTGATCAAGTGATCAAGTGAAAACTTAGGGGCCAGTGTGATAGACAGTGGGTAGGGCATTTGCCTTGTAAGCAGCCAACCCAAGTTTGATTCCCTAGCATCCCACATGGTTCCTTAGCACCACCAGGACTAATTCTTGAGCAAAGAGTCAGGAGTAACTCCTGAGCATAGCTGGGTGTGACCCAAAAAAAAGAAAAAATTAAATTAAATTAAAAAATAAAAATTAGCGCCTTTTTTTTTTTTTTTTTTTTGGTCCCCCCCGGCGACGCTCAGGGGTTACCCTGGCTCCGCCTCCGGAGTTACTGCTGGCGCTCGCGCGACTTATGGGATGCCGGGCGAACCCGGCCCGGCGGGCCGGCCGCGCGCAAGGCCAGCCTACCGCTCCAGCCCAAATTAGCACCTTTTAAAAAAATATCCTTTTATCCCTCACTAGTCAACATCAAACTGGTTTAATAACCAAAATCACAAAAGAAATTCTTTACAGTGAGTTTTGTGTTAATACATCATTTTATGCCTTTTATCAGCTATTATAAAATGTATTATAAATAATATATAAATATAACATAATATGATTATACATCTTAACATTAATATTAATATAATATAAAATAAAAATAACAATTATTTTATTGTTTTTATAAATGAACATTTTCTTTTGTTATTAAGCTATGTTTAAGAATTCATTATAAATGGTTAGAAAAATCAAAATTCAAAGTATTTCAGGAACATTTCAATATTTTTGTACAAATATGGTTTCTGATTTAGCAAAGAAAAAGAGGTTTCTCTGAGTGTGTGTGCGGTGGGGGGAATGTCAGTCATACCTATACCATAACTATGGTGCATATACGATGCTAGTGCTTTAGATCACTTGCCCTTCCTTAATTAATTTCCTTAGGCTTTGAATCTTATCACTACCAAAATTCAATTTGCACAGTCCTGGATGCTAAATGTCCAAGACCAAGATATCACTGAATAGATGTTTGTTAAAAGCCTACTTCCTGGTTAATTTACTAATAGGTTCTGTTTCTCTTCATGTGAAAAAAAAGTAAACAAAAACCTGGCTCTGAGATCTCTTCAAAATGAGAAAAAATCCAGTTTTCATTTTGAATGACAAGTGGGATTCTTCTTCAGTCCAAACTGTTGCCTCTAGCATACCATCACATTGGCTATTTGCAAGTCAACCTATAGAACTGTGGGGACACAAGCATTCAGTACATAACTATTAGTATACACAAGAAAGTAATTATATTAAAATTATCGTACTGGTCTGGCTGTTGCTTAAATTGACTGAAGTTGTATTAGATTTTTATTTTGTTAAAGCACACCTAGTATTTCTCTGAGATTATTGCTCGCAAGACTTAGGGACCAACCCAGGTCTGGTGTGAGCAAGTCAAGCACTGTCGGAGAAGGCCGCTGGGGTTCCGGACAGTGCCAGGAAGCGAAGTTTCCTTCTACCTCCGAAGCAGGCAGGGAATGGATGAAGACTCAGGAATCCGATGCAGTTTTAAAAGGCTTTACTTATCCAGGTTTAGGCATACAAGTCAGCAATAGGAGAAACCCTGTGCTTAGGATTCCCAGCTAGAACCCCAGACACGTGTAGGCCAAGATGGCGGCCACCACATGTTAAGGTCCTGTAAAAAAGGAGAAAAAGACAAGACTCCCAAGAAGGGTGCGAGCTCACAAAGAGAGAGCCCAAAAAGAGAGAGAGAGAGAGGAAGCAGGCTGGTTTTATACCCCTGCAACTCAGACCTCCTGCTATTATGGGAAGCAGGAAGGGTTAAATGCCCTTAGGTAATTTCTCCCAGCACCTCACTAGGCTCTATTAAATGCTAATGTTTTGAGCCAAGATCTGCCTGGAAATGCCTTTTATAGGGTAGAGAAGGGGGTTTCTGAGATGGCACGTATCTGTACCAAAGACTAATACTAATTCCAATTACATATTTCTCCAAGCCTTCACAAGTCTCATCTACTTCACGGTCGTTTTGTATTTTAGTTGCCTTTGAGTTATCAGGGAGCCATGCTTGCTTGCTTGGAGGCAAACAGCATTTCACTCTGGTCTAATTACTTAGAGATCCAAAGTGGCCAGGCAAATATGCTAGTAAGATCTAGCTAGTCCCACGATGATGGTGGTAGTATGAGAGAATATTTATATCAGCCAGTACAGAATACATGGTCAGATAAAATGCCACATTTAGACTACCCTCTTATCTACGACATGATTTGCAGGAAGCAATCCAGAGCAGATGCAGAGGCTCTTAGAGGAGTCCTGCAACAACCTTACCCTCAAACATTTTACCCACTATATTATTGTGGATAACCCAACCCCCTTTAGGGATTTTCCTAGTTTTAAGGAAGACTGTGTCTTCCGTTTCAAAATTAGAACTAGACAACATTAAAATTGCCTCATATCTGTACCAAGAAAAGGAAAAATACTAAATCAGGGTGATTTATCAAAAGCTCAAAAAGTATTAACGCCCAGAGAGACTGGGAATGCATACAATATGTATATTATGCTTCCTTCATTCACTATCTCATAGATCAGTGTTTACCTGTGTGTGCTAAGTAAATAATTTTGGCAAGATAATGATAACTACATAGTTTTACTGAGAAAAAGCTATGAAATTTAATAATACTTAAGTTAAAAAAATAATTGTAGTTCACCCTCCCATCTTGCCTCAACAGCTCATTGCATTTCTCTCTAGTCCACTCATTCCCAGCACTTGTTCCATGATATTTTACTGCCCTTGGCCTTTCTATGCTTAAATGTGATTCTATAAATAGGAAAGAATGGAATAGTTTGTTTATTGACTCATTCTGTTATAGCATGAAACTGTCATTTAATTTTAGCATATGTCATGGGCAACCACCGCATTTTTCTGTTCACTGTATACTAAAACATGAGTATGGCACAGCAGACATCATTTATAAACTCCTAAATTATAGATCATATTCACAATATTTCTAGTTTATGCTTTTTACTAATTTCTCTACGTGAATACTACTGACATAAGATGTTGGCTTCTAACAATGTCACATTTAATTAATGAATATTTCAACTGTTGGAAGCATTTTAGGCATTGAACCATACACACATTTTGAACAAATGAAAATAGCAATTAACATTTGTAATTATAGAAAATGTATTTCCTTATTATAGTTGATAACTTATTTCACAGATCAAGTGACTAATATTCAAAATAATTTTTTGTTCCTTTTACACTCCAACGATTGTATAAAGCATAAAAAAATTTTAAAAATTACACAATGTTTATGGACCTATAGTAATAATTTCTTTGATAACGGAAAAATACACAGATAGCTAAGTTATTTTAATAGACATTTCAAGTAGAAAAACATTTAAAGTTATTCAAATAAATATCTGCTATTAGGTCTAGTAAGAACAAGTAAACCTGCATAAAAATTACTTAAATTTTATAGAACAAATAAAATAAAAACTTCAGCAAACTCATTAGATATATAGTATTGTAAAAGTTGCATTTAACAAAATTTTGCTGTATATAATGTTAGAAATGATTAACTTAAAAGTTGTTAATCACATAATTTTAGTGGGACACAAAGTTCTAAATTAATCTTATGGAACCAAATGTAGCTACAATTGGACATATGAATACATAATTCATAACTGTATCCAAAATAACAGTGATATTTTTAACAACTGAAATAGAATCCATGATTATCAAAATTTGCTTACACAAGTGTTACTGAAATAAACAAATATTTTCATAATGCTTATATTTAATAATCATATTTTTAGCATAACTCCACCTTATTATCAACAGAATTCTTTGAGGGCTTAAATTGTATAAATATATCTCAAATTTTTATTTAGATTAACTTATTCTATTAAAATTAAACACAGACCCGGCAGAGCAGAAACCAATTCCCTGTTGCGTGCAGCCACTGGGCAGCCGCACAATTTACCTACAAATTGCTGTGAGAGAGCCCCACAAAGTAATGAGAGTATAGCGCCGCATGGCAGAGCCTGGCAAGCTGTCCGATACGTGTTAAATATGCCAAAACCAGTAACAAAAATGTTTATTTTCCTGACCCCGAAAGAGCCCTTAATATGGCAGTAGTAAGAAAGGTGAACAAGCAGTGCCCGTAAAAATTTCACGGCCATCCTAGGCTGCCAAAACGAAAAAGGACTAAAATGACTGTCTGTACTTTCAATGCACATACGCAGGCATCGGAAGCATGTATTAAGGATTTGATGGTGCAAGCGCAAAAGATCAAGTTCGACATCATTGGTCTTACTGAGACAACGAGGCATCAGTCTCATCATGCTGTATTTGACACCAGAGAAGAACTGTTCCTTGAACATGCGACCAAAAGAGGCATCGGTGGCATTGGTGTCCTTGTCAACAAGAACATGGCCGTCAACATTGATACATTTGAATGCCTAACAAACCGAATAGGACAACTACACTTGAAGAGATGTGGCCCACTGCCAGCAATTTCTATCTTCATTGTCTACGCACCAACATCCACATACAAAGGAGATGAAATTGAGAAATTCTACATGGAACTGAGGAGTTCTATAAAAAAGATCACACCTACTACAAAATCATAGTCGGTGATTTTAATGCCAAGATAGGACCGAGAAGATCGGCTGAAGAATTCCACATCGGGACCCATGGCCTAGAATGAACTGAACAGGGTGAGAGACTATCTGAGTTCATCATGTCCACCAAGACCATTCATGGGAACTCACAGTTCCAGAAGGCTGAAGCGAAACGTTGGACATGGGAATCTCCTGGTGGACAGTTCCACAATGAAATTGACCACATCATTTTCAATCGACGGTTTTGACTGACCAATGTTGGTATCGCCCCCAAATTCCAAACAGGATCGGACCACCATCTCCTTCGTGCAAAATTCTACTTCCCGCAACGGGAGAAAAGGCTGCAAAGTTTAAGAAGAGAACTCCCAGAACAACCACCAACTGGGAACTCTTTGGCACCATTGCAGCAACATGGGAAGATACCATCATTGAAGACATCGATGAAGAATACAACCGACTGGTTCAGCACCTCCATGATTGTGCGAAGAATGCTGAGAGAGAGAAAGACACAAAAGGACGCCTTTCTTCAGAAACTCTCGAGCTCATTCACCAATGTGGCAAGGCGCCAGCCTCAGGAGACCAAATGCTAACGTCCAAGCTTGCTAAACGGTGCAGAGAAGCGATAAAAAGAAGACCTCAAAGACAGAAGAGCAGAAATACTGGAAGATGAAGCAGAAGCCGGGAAAAGCATCCGCACTGCCAGCCTGTTCTTCGCCAACTACAAGACCAAGATGACTGCCCTCCGACTCCTGATGGATCTATCACATCTTCCAGAAAGGCAATGGAGAAGATTATCCAGGACTTCTACTCAAATCTCTTTGATAGCTACATCCACCTGCCCACATACCAAATTCCACAGGATGGATATGTCATTCCCAACTTTCTCCCTTCCGAAATTCAACATGACATTTCATCGGTAAAGATGGGGAACAGCACCGGGTCCAGACAAAGTCAGACGCGAACACCTGAAGACTCTGCCATCAGTACACTTCAATACACTAGCTAGGCTCTTCACATGCTACCTGTCTGAATGCAAGGTGCCCTCCCAATGGAAAACCAGCAGGACACTTCTACTGTTCACAGCAAGGGAGACATTCACGACATCGGCAACTATCGCCCCATCTGCCTGTTGTCCATCTTCTACAAGCTGTTTACATGAGTTATCCTGAACAGGATTGGCAGAACACTAGATGAAGGACAATGATGCGAGCAAGCTGGCTTCTGGAAAGGATTCAGCACAATCGACCATATCCACACAGTAACTAAGCTCATTGAGGTTTGTAGGGAGTACAAGATGCCACTCTGTCTCACGTTCATTGATTTACAGAAAGTCTTTGATTCTGTGGAGACTGAAGCAGTCATCGAAGCCCTAGCCAAACAGGGTGTTCAAACCCAATACATCAAGATCCTTCGTGAGCTCTACTATGGATTCACCACCAGGATCTCACCATTCTACAAAGAAGTGATCATTAATGTCAAAAGAGGAGTTTGACAGGGTGATACCATTTCACCAAAACTCTTCAGCGCCACCCTCGAGAACATCATGCAACAATTAGAATGGGAAGGAATGGGAGTGAAGATAGATGGTCGGCAACTACACCACCTCCGCTTCGCTGATGACATCGCTCTAATAACACCAAACATTAGCCAAGTGGCACAAATCCTGGATGACTTTGATAGAGAATGTGGAAAGATAGGTCTACAGCTGAATCTGAAGAAAACTATGTTCATGAAAAACCAACTAATTCCTGAGGCCCCATTCACTCTCAATGGAACAAACATCTCTGAATGCAACAGTTATTTGTACCTAGGTCGAGAAGTCAACATGATGAATGACCTAAAACCTGAGCTGCACAGGAGGAAGAGAGCGGAATGTAATGCCTTCAACGGCATGGAAGAAATAGCTAAAAAGACAAAGAACCCCTGGCTCCGAGCACATCTCTTTGACTCCACCATTCTCCCTGCATTAACATACGCCTCAGAGACCTGGGCCCTACAAAAGCAGGATGAGAATACTATTCGGGGCTCCCAGAGAGGAATCGAAAGAGCTATGCTTGGAATATCACACCTCACTCAAGTGAGAGAAGGAATCCAGAGTTCTGACCTCTTTTTTCCCTATTCCAGAATCAGGGACGCTGTCTCGTTTGCCAAGGCATCGAAAATCAGATGGGCTGGACATGTAATGCGATTTGGAGACGACTGCTGGACTAGAGCCGTTGCCGACTGGATCCCATGGGATGTCAAAAGATAACATGGCCACCAACCTACAAGATGGTCAGACTTCCTTGTAAAGATTCTGAAGGAACGTTTTGAGGCTCTTCATATTCCTGAATCAACCAGATGCCATTGGGCTAGATTGGCACGTGGTAGGGTCCAATGGAAATGTTACTGGCACCCGCTTGAACAAATTTATTAATAACGTGATTCAAGTTATCAAGTGATTAAAATTAAAAGTGAGTTTTGAATTTTATCACATTAACTTTAAAATTAGTAAGAATGGGTTCACAAAATAGTAAGTCAAAAGTATTCAATGGGGGAGGGAAAAGTTTTAAAATGGGTTGGATATGTACCTTCACGTGGTCATCCCAAATTTTATCCCAGGTACACCATGATACCTGAGCAGAAATTCTGGAGTAAAACTTGAGCACTTCCAGGTATAGTGCTAAAAAAAAAAGTTGCATTTTGACAATTTAAAAACTGGGAAAATGGAGCTCATTTCTGTAAATGTTTATAATATTAATGATAGAGACAGATACACAGGGAGCAGCTACTACATTCTCTCCCTGTGCTAGGCTGATCATGAGGCATCCATGAGGGAAGCTGGGTTCTAGCCCTGGCCCATCATCCCAATAGAGCCTTACAAGGAGCCAGAGGAACCCCTGCACCACAAAGGCTGCCATTTTCGACATCAAGATTCCACAGTTGGTCAGAGCTTCACCCAAGAGAAAGGCTGATCTCAATCCCTGCTTGTCCAAGTCCCACTCTACAGTGAAGCCTATTTCAAGCCCAGGTTTGCTTGAACCAGAAACACAGATACATGGGGCAGAGCTGCTTCAGGCTCTCTCTGTGCTCAGCTGATCAGGAGGCATCTGGGAAAGAAGGTGGGTTCCAGCCTTAGCCCATCATACCAATAGAGCCTCACAAGAAGTCAGAGGAACCCTCGCACCATGAGGGCAGTCATTTTCAACATCCAAACTCCACAGCTCATCAGAGCTCCACCCAAGTAAGAAGTTGATGTCTCCTTATTGTGTGATGCCGGTACAGTAAATGCACAAATAGAGAGCCTACCTACTACAGAGAGTATTCGACCTGCACGACAGAGCCTGGCAAGTACCTGTGTCATATTTGATATGTCAAAACCAGTAACATTTATAGACCTCATTCCCATGACCTGAAAGAATGGTTTGAGGCTCTTCATGTTCCTGAGCGAGCAGATGCCCTTCGGCACACGAGCATGTGACAGGGATCTATACAGATGTTACTGGTGCCACTCGGGCAAATCGATGAACCATGGGAAGGCAAGTGATATAAGTGATTAATGATAGAAATCACCTTGTAAAAAAGGAGTTTACTTGAGAAATATGTGAAATGTATAAGTATTAATTTAAGAGAGAAAATATTACAGATTATTTAGAACTTAAATAGAGTTCAGACTTTAATTTAAAAAGCTTAAGCAGTGACTGGGAAAATTGGAAATACTGGTGGTGGGAAGTTGCAATGGTATGGGATTGAGTTCAATATTGAGTATCTTTGCAATCATTTCCTTGAAACATGCTCATCTGTGATTGTCTTTATATTTTGTGTTTGCTGTTTTTTACTACAATTACAATAAAAAACTGTTCATGATCATGTTTCAGCCATACAACATTCCAGCATTCATTCCATGTCCCCCAAGCTTGTAGGAATTTCTTAATTAAAAAATTATGTTTATGCAAGTTCTGGAGCATAGATGGCCATACTCAGGGTTTACTCCAAGCTCTAAGCTCTGGAATCACTCCTGTTAGTGCTCAATAAGAGCAGGTACAATTCCAAGATTTTAACCTGGGTTGATTCCTGGTCAGAGACATGCAAAGTAAGCACCCTACTACCTGCTTTCTCTTCAGCCACAGTAGTAACGGAGATTCTATAAAAATAGATATTGTGCCACAAATTTGGAGAAAAATGGATAACTTCCAAGATTAACACATCAGCAGATCAATTACTTGTATGAAAATCAAAGTAGTAATGAAAGCTCCCCTCCAAAATGAAAGCATAGGACCAGATTGGTTTACCAGAAGTTATTCCAAACCTTCAAAGAAGACCTACTTCCTAACCTCTCACTCTTCCATAAAATTGAAGAAACAGGAATCCTTCTATGAAACAAATACTACCCTGATACAAAAAAGCAACGATATTACTAAAAATAAAATTATAAAACAATTTCACACTTGAACACAGATGCAAATATCCTCAACAAACTATTAGCAAAATGACCTCAAAATACATTAAAAAGATCATACACCATGATCAATTAATATTGTCCCAACATTAAAGGATGGTTATATACATAAATGTCACACACCATACTGATATAGGGAATGATAAAAATTGTATGAACATACCAATAGATGCATAGGAAGCATTTGACAATTTTCAATATCCACTCATGATTAAAAATAAATTTCATTTAAAACTGGGACTTGAAGCACATTTTCTTGGTATAGTTAAAGCCATTTACCACAAAGCCTCAGCTAGTATCATGCTCAGTGAAGAAAAACTAAAATGATTTTTTCTAAGATCAGGTACAAGAGGTTTTTCACTCCCACCACTATTGCTTTTAATGTATTTTTGGAAGTTTTTAGACAAATTAGACAGTAAAGTGATACTAAAGATTTCTAGAATAAAAATTTGAAATAATTATATAATATAATATATATAATGTTATACTATGTATGTTGGAGGACATGTTTAGCTAATCTGGGAGTTTTGTTGTTTTGCTCACTCCCAGCTTAATCTTATTTAAGCCAATGTTCATTCTAATGAGATCTCTCTTCTATGTAAACACTGCTAGAGGGTGTGGCACTTACAGAAGTCACCTTGATTGAATAACTTCTGACTTATACATCTACTAAGATTTCTATGTTTTCTAGATTGGGCACAGCTCCTCTTTATACCCACTGCACCCAACGTGGGACAGTTAGAATTTACCAGGAGACTACCACCCTGGCTACGCTGAGACTAAAGGTAGACTATAGGAAGGATCATACTAGTTTGCTCTAAGCAGGCGAGTATGACCCTTTCAGTACATGAGAACAAGATACTCAGAATCACCCTGGTGCAGATAATAATAAGGACCTTGTGGGTACCATCTAGATTACATGAAGCTCATGAAGTTAAGATGTATTACTTTATATCAGCCCCCTCTCTCCAGTGTTTTACATAAGAGATAATCTCGGGATTAGTCCCTTGGTGTAACCTTTGTTTATACCTACAATAGGGTGTGTGGCACTACACTCTGTTTAGGTTCTTTGTTGGCATGACAACCTCCCGATTGGATTACTTTGGTGTATATAAGGGGCTGACTTGAGGCCCCTTCACCTTTACCTTTTGCCTTTTGGTTCCTCAGCCTTCAGCTTTTGGTTCCTCCGGCTTTTGGCTTTTGGCTTTGGTCTTTTGCTCTTTGACCTTTTGCTCCATCTTCTAGTGCTGTGGAAGAGCTTTTGTACTATTAAAAGCCATTTTGGAACTGCACCGGACTCGTGAGTTTTCATCTGTTCTCCCGGCGCCCCCGGAGGTAGAAGACAACCTCTGTCCTGACACTGTCGGGACCGCGGCGACGCTCCCCGACATATGTAGACTTCACTCTTATTGCTCAGAGAGACAAACAGCCATGGATAGCCATACTTTCAGGAAGATTCTAAAGCTGGACATGGAAAATGTTTTCCCAAGCCCGGCTCCAGGTTTAACCCAGTACAGATGAGGGTGCTCAGAGATGTTTCACAAATGGCCCCCTATTCCAGGCTGGGCCACCATTGAGAGTCTTCTGTCAGTAACTATGCTGGACATATATCAGGTTTGGATCAAGAAACAGTGAACAACAAGAAAGAGAACAAATCTAGAGACAGGGAGTTTCCAAGTTTGCTAGCACCCCAGCACCATGCAGGAAGTGAGAGGGGTTCCAACTTTCCCCAAGCTCCCTGGAATCTCCTCCCAGGTCTGCCTGCATTTGGAGCCTCGGGAACTTGGGAACACCCCTGCCCTCAGATGGGTGGAACCCCAGAGGCGCAGGAATATCTGAGTAGCGGCCAGTCCCAGATTTTCAGTCAAAGCACCCTATGGAGGAGATAGATCTGGATATTCCTGAGGCCAGAGGGAGTTCAGCCTTCAAGATATGGATGAAATTATCCAGACTTATAAATGGTAGCAGGGATTATGACTCCGATGGGCTGGATTGGTATCTGATCCCCTCAGTTGCACCCTGAGGAACATTGCTTTGGATATGGTTCAGGTTTTTTGGCACACAAGAGAGTCCATTTCGGGGACTAGAATGTGGAGATGGCCATAAAAAAGGACACCCCGGGCCAAGGGATGTTGTGCACTACCCAGAGACCACGTTCTCTCATACAGAGGGGTGAAAGCAAGGGCAAGAAGTGGAAGAAGAACCGCACATCTGCAGAACTGTTAAAATAGATAGCCCGTTTACTTAGCAAGATACAGAAGTGTTCGTAGCGATTGGATTGGAGCAATAGTCCAGCAGGTAGGGGCGTGCTGGCTGGCCCATGCCGGCCCAGGTTCGATCCCTGGCATCTTATCGATCCCTGAGCACCGCCAGGAGTGATTCCTGAGTGCAGAGCCAGGAGTAACCCCCTCCGCATTACCGGGTGTGGCCCCAAAAAGAAAAAAAAAATGAGCACATTCAAAGGGGAGGTAAAACAGTTTCACAAGCACCCCGCTTAATTGATATTTGCCGTATTTCCAGGGGGTAGGGTGCAACATACATCAAAACAGGGCATTGTGGTTAATGCTTTGCCGTGTAGTCACTGACCGGGATTTGTATTCTCTCCCTCCATATTTTTCCACTGTCTGAGACATCAGTTTAACGGGCTTGGCAAGTGCTGTATGGCAGCAGACATGCATTATGCTTCCGGGGATCCTCCTCTTGCCCATCCCATGAGAGGCCAGGGCTCTGCTTCCTCCAGGCAGCCTTTTTGTGCAGTTCACCTGAAGTGACCCACACCAGGTGAGGCTATAATATCAACACTTAATGGTACTGGGGTGTCGGGAAGCGCCGCCGGGGTCCCTGACAGTGTCAGGACAGAGGTTCTCTTCTACCTCCGAGGACGCCGGGAGAACAGATGAAAACTCACGAGTCCGGTGCAGTTCCAAAAGGCTTTTAATAGTACAAAAGCTCTTCCACAGCACTCCAATATAATGAACAAACTTTAGCTCTGGTCCGAACTTAGACCATATAAGAGAGCCTAAGTCTCCCACCAAACGGAGAGAGGATCTCACCCGACCTGAGTCCTACCCAGAAGGAGCAAAAGGCTAAAGAGCAAAAAGCCAAAAGTCAAAAGCCACAAGGCTGAGGAGCCAAAAGCCACAGGAGCCAAAAGCTCAAAGCTAAAAGGCCCAAAAGGTGAAAAGTGAAGGGGCCTCAAGTCAGCCCCTTATATACACCAAAGTAATCCAACCTGGAGGGGCATGTCAACAAAGAACTCTAAGCAGAGTGTAGTGCCACACCTTATTGCAGGTATAATCAAAGGTTATGCCAAGGACTAAGGAGATTATCTCTTATGTAAAACACTGGAGAGAGAGAGGGCTGATATAAAGTAATACATCTTAACTTCATGAGCTTCATGTAATCTAGATGGTACCCACAAGGTCCTTCTTATTATTATCTGCACCAGGGTGATTCTGAGTATCTTGTTCTCGTGTACTGAAAAGGGTCACTCTCGCCTGCTTAGAGCAAACTAGTATGATCCTTCCTATAGTCTTCCTATAGTCTCAGCATAGCCAGGGTGGTAGTCTCCTGGTAAATTCTAACTGTCCCACGCTGGGTGCAGTGGGTATAAAGAGGAGTTGTGCTCATCTAGAAAAATAAAGTCTTAGTAGATGTATAAGTTAGAAGTTATTCACTCAAGGTGACTTCTGTAAGTGCCACACCCTCTAGCAGTGTTTACATAGAAGAGAAGTCTCATTAGAATGAACCTTGACTTAAGTAGATTAAGCTGGGAGTGGGCAAAACAACAAAACTCCCAGAATAGCTAAACCTGTCCTCCAACACTGGGGACCATATAAATACATGATATTTATTTATGTAAATAATAAAGGAGAAAAGAAAAATATCAACCAAAACAATTCACGCACAATTCAAGTACCCTGGAATCAGCTTAATATCAAACCTGCAAACATGAATTATATTAGAGAAAACAGAGGTACGACTCTTCATGGCATTTACTTTAGAGGCACATTCACCTAGTGCACTGGACATACAAACAGTAGCAAAAAAAAAAAAAAAAAACAGGGGAATTGCATTAAATTAAAAAAGTTCTGCGCCTTAAAAGAAATGATGACTGGGTCCAGAGCAATAATCCAGCGGGTAGGGTGTGTTTGCCTTGCATGCTGCTGGCCTGTGCCAACCTGGGTTCGATTCTTGGCATCCCATATGGTCCCCCAGCACCGCCAGGAGTAATTCCTGAGTGCAGAGCCAGGAGTAGCCCCTGAGCATTCAGGGTGTGACCCAAAAAGAAAAAAAAAAAAAAAAAAAGAAATGATAACTATAATAAAAACAAGTAAAACTCCACTGATTGGAAGATAATATTTCAACAACTCATAGAAACAGGCCCAATACATTCAATGTATATAAAACCTTAAAAACTGACAACCAAACGACAAATAACACTATTAAAAATGGGGAAAGGAGGGACAGGCTTTTCTCAACTAAGCATATAGATGGCCAAAGTATATAGGTGGTCTCCTCCTCACTGATCCTCAAGGAACTGTAAATTAAAATGAGAATATATCATCTGCCACCATTAAGACTGAAACACATGAAAATAAGTAAAAAAAACTAGTGCTGGGGAGGTGGGAGCGGAAAAATAACCACTACTCACCTCTTGGTGGGTTATTTACTGTTCTAACACCTACAGAAAACTGTGGAGACTTCTCTAATAACTAAGAATTACGCTCTTCTACAACCCAGAAATTTTATTGTATGAAATATTATCCCCAAGAGTTCAAAAAGTTGTATGAAATATTATCCCCAAGAGTTCAAAAAAAAAGTAATCAAAAAAGATATGTGTATTTTGAACTCTCACCCCGGCCTGCCTGCAACTCAGGTAGAGTCTCTGGGTCGCAGCTGGCGGGCGGGCACCTGGGGCTGGGTAGAGCCCCAGGTCTCGGCAGAAGGTGGAACTACAACCCCCAGAAGTCCGAGCGGAACCGGAAGTAAACCGTCATTTTGAACTCTCACCCCGGCCTGCCAGCAACTCAGGTAGAGTCTCTGGGGTGCTGGCGGGGCGGGCACCTGGGGCTGTGGTAGAGCCCCAGGTCTCGCAGAAGGTGGAACTACAACCCCCAGAAGTCCGAGCGGAACCGGAAGTAAACCGTCATTTTGAACTCTCACCCGGCCTGCCTGCAACTCAGGTAGAGTCTCTGGGGTGCGCGGCTGGCGGGCGGGCACCTGGGGCTGTGGTAGAGCCCCAGGTCTCGGCAGAAGGTGGAACTACAACCCCCAGAAATCGAGCGGAACCGGAAGTAAACCGCATTTTGAACTCTCACCCGGCCTGCCTGCAACTCAGGTAGAGTCTCTGCGCGGCTGGCGGGCGGGTGCCGCTACGCGGCCGCTTATTATTACTAAAACTAGGAAATTCAACACCAAGGGTAGGTAATACCCCAAGAAAAAAGAAACAGTACACTAGAGGAATCTATCCCTGAACACCTCAACACCATGGGAAAACAACGCAGATCCCCAGCTCGAAGAACAGATGAAGGAATTGACCGTGAAGAATCAAAAAAGAATACAGATATGCATGATCACTCTGACAATGAAATTAGAGAGGAAATTGGTAGGATGTTTAAGGAGCTCAACAAAAAAATTGAGCAGATGTCCAATAAAATACAGGAGAACATAAACGAAGCAGTCGAAAGGGCACAATAAACTACGGGAGGAAATGAAAGAAATGGAACCAGCAAAAAATATCACACTTAAAAACTAGTAGATGAAATGAAAAACACAATCGGGGCCTCACTAGGATGACAGCAGGAGAGAGAACAGTGAGACTGAAGATGAGCGCAGAAAGCACTCAGAGAACTACATAAGATGGAAAAAGACAGAAAATGGATAGCAACGGAACAGAGAACAATGGGATAAGCCAGCGGAACAACATAAGAATTACGGAGTCCCAGAGGGACAGGAAAGTAACCCCAAGGAAATTAAAACAGTTAAAAAACATCCTGGCTGAAAAGTTCCCGAGTTAAAGGACGAAGGCATCCAGATCAAGAAGCCCGACGCATACCAGCAAGAAGAACCCCAATAGAAAGACCCCAAGACACATCCTAGTCAAAGTAATGGATGCCATAGACAGAGACAGAATTCTTCAGGCAGCAAGATCAAAGAGAAATTGTGTACAAAGGAGCATCCATCGACTTCAGCAGACTCTCAGAAGACACCCTCCAAGCCCAAGGCAGTGGTGGGATATAGTAAAAAAAACTTAATGAAATGAACGCCTCAGCAAGAATTCTTTATCCAGCTAAACTCTCACTCAGATTGGAAGGACAGATATACAACTTCTTGGATAAACAACAGCTTAGGAACTTTGTAAAATCAAACCAACCTTAAAAGAAGGACTGAATGATCTACATAAGACGAAACATAACCCAAAAAGAACAACCAACCTATACAGAGAGATGGCACAAAATCCCATGACAATAATATCTCTCAATGTCAACGGTCTAAATGCACCAGTTAAGAGACACAGAGTGGCAAAATGGATCACAAAATTGAATCCGACATTCTGCTGCCTTCAAGAAACACACCTGAACAATCGGAGCAAAGACAGGCTCAAAATAAAAGGCTGGAAAACAATCCTTCACTCAAACAACCCATCCAAAAGGCTGGGGTAGCCATACTGGTATCGACCAATACTTGTTCTTTATAAAATTTTTTTATCCATTTTCAAAAAAAAAAAAAAAAAAAGATATGTGTGTCCCTATCATTGTAGCATTATTCACAATAGTCAAGTTCTGGAAATAACCTAAGGGTCCCATAATCAATGGGTTTGTTAACAGACATTGGGATTTATAGACTGTCGGGCGCTCGCGGTCCCCGACAGTCCGGGAAGTGAGTTCCCTTCTACCTCCGCCGGCGAGGAATGGATGAAAACTCAGGAATCCGATGCAGTTTTAAAAGGCTTTACTTATCACAGGTTCAGGCATACAAATCAGCAAAAGGAAAAGCCCGGTGCTTAGGATTCCAGGCTAGAACCCCAGCCACGGTAGGCCAAGATGGCGACCACCACGGTAAAAGCTTCCAAGGGGAATGAGCGCCACAAGGAGAGATCCCACAAGGAAGAAGGAAGGGAGAGCGGGAACCGGCTAGTTTATATCCCTGTAACTCAGACCTTCCTCCCACTGTTATGGAAAGCAGGGAGGGTCCAATGCCCTTAGGTAATCCCCTCCCTGCACCCCACCTAGGGCCTTTACTATGCTAATGTTTTGAGCCAAATCCACCTGGGAATGCCTCTGTAGTAGAGAAGGGGGTTTCTCAGACGGCATGTCTCTGTACCAAGGACAATACTAATGCCAGTTAAATATTTCTCCAAGCCTTCACAAGTCTCTTCTACTTCATTGTAGTTTTATATTTTAGTTGCCTTTGAGTATATCAGGGAGCCATGCTTGTTTGCTTGGAAGCAAACAGCATTTCTCTCTGGTCTAATTACTTGGGTCCAGCGTGGCCAGGCTAATATGCTGGTAAGATCTAGCTAGTCCCAGTGATTGTGGTGATGGAGAATATTTATACCAGCTAGTACAGCATACATGGTAGGATAAACTGCCACATTTAGACTACCCCCTTATCTACGGAGTGATTTGCAGGAGGCACCCAGAGCAATGCAGCGGCCCTTAGGAGTCCTGCAACAATAGACTATTTAAGAAATAGAAACAAAAATAAAAAAGGATGAAATCTTGAAATATCTTCCATATTTATGGAAGTAGAGGGTATAATACTGAGTGAGCTCAGTCAGAAACAAAGATATATATATATATATATATATATATATATATATATATATATTTATGGAATGATCTCTCATATATGAGACATAAGTAAACTTAGTGTGAGGGATAGAGAAATAGTATAGAAGAACTCATTTTTGCACACAGCCAACCTGGGTTCAATCCCCAGTCCTACCATATGACCCTCTGCACCCCTACAACTCTGTCAGAAATGATCTGAGTGCAGAGGTAAGAGCACTGCCAGGTGTGGCACCAACTCTTCCTCCTGCTCTACAAAGAGAAACAGTTTGGGTATAACAAGAGCCCTGGCAACAGAATCTCATATATATTAGAGATTTGAACTTACCAAGGTGGAGCAGGTTGTAGATGAAAAGGATTCATGGTATTTGTGGAGGTAAGTGAACTCTGGGGGCATATAATGTAAGAACACTGCATGCATAAAACTCTGTCACTGAGTGATAAAAAATAGGGAAAATAAGGCAAAACTATTTTAGATTATATCCAAAGGCCTACATATAAAATGTTATAACATGATGAGAACCAAAACATAAGCTAAGAATGTCCCTCTAAAAGGAACAATTTTTAAAGAGCTCACTCATTAAATGCCATTCTTTGAGGACATATAATAATTAACTTTTCTTCACTCTGAAGCCTGAGGGGGTTAAGGATTGCAGTTATGATTTTTTAATAGCACCATACTCTACAGATTCAGGAGAAAAATATTAATTCATAATCACAATAATTATACTAAATGCAGTAAAGAAAGATTGAATTACATATTTTATCTATTGATGTATAATAAATTATTCAAATACAACATGGTTTAAAAAACTATTATACTTTGCTTAGCATTAGTTTAAACTAAATATATTAGTTTAGGGGAACATGGTTTCAATAGGTATTAAAAGGAAACAAGGCATGATTTCATCTTGTAATGTCCACTGATTGTTTTCTCCAGTCAGAAGGATGGGTACCATGTCAGTACAGAGATATCTGTAAGAATTAGTCTTGGTCCAATCAAAGCCCATAGAGTATAGCAATATATTATTCTCAAGGAAAAATTGTCACCTCTTTAACTAGTGTCAGTTAAATGTGACCTGCTGTTACATTCACCAGGTCCAGAGAACAGCAAAAGCATAGGAAGTAAGATGCTATACAAAGGCAAAAAGAGAATTGGACATAATTAAACTATACCATATACTGTATGAAGATACGATAATATATAAGCATCTAGATTTTTGCTTGAAAATCTGTTATCCATAAATCAAAAAGCCTACATACTTAGGAATTAAACCAGTTTCATGGTGACTCTTCTCTGCAGCATCCAAAATTGTTTAATCATTTGCCTTCAAAATAATCATCAGTATCTCAAGCACTTCTAATTTCTGAATGATAACTTTTAAAGTACTTTTTTATTCTTCCAATTTACAATTATGTGTATTAAAATGACTATATTTGGTAGATTAATTATTTCATTTATAAATTTATAACCTAAGAATTAAAGTTGGCTTCTAACTGGTAGCTTTTTATCTAACCCAAAGAAACACGCTTTGCCATGGCTGAGATTGAAATTGCCACTCATAGATGACTTTGAAACTTACCTAAAAGTCTTGAGCTTTCCTAGTTTCTCCTCCCTTCTCTTTTGGAATAGTTTTTCTTCCTACATCTAGTCTCCAAATTCTAACTAAGATGAAAGAAAAATAATTACAAGTAGCAGTTAAGGCATAATCTGTGAAACTTCTCATGATAAAGCTACACACTCTCTTCTGCTAAACCCCTGTGGCAAGCAAATCACTAAGGTCAGCCTATATTAAAAAGATGAAGAACAACTAACATAAGTGGCTGAAAATCATAAAATGTCCAAAATTATTTATTATACTTACAAAGAATCAAACCCCATATTATTATGCTTCACCATTTGATCTAATCAATCATTAAACAAACCCAATTAACTCAATCCACTTAGATACACTATTCTGTGCATTTACAATATAGAGAAGCATGGAAAACAAATTCTAATCAAATTCTGAAAAAAAAACACATTACAAAATTCTAGCCTTTGGAATGACTTTGCTTAGAAAATTTAAATCCTCATTTGTTATTTGAAATCAAACAGGAACTCCACAAAAAGATCCAATAGCTCTCAAAATTGAACTAGCATACAGTTCTGTAAAGACTCTGGCTATAAGACTAAAGGTCATTTCACTTAAGATACCTGGATCTCAAGTGGATTAGGTTAAAAATAAAGCTCTGAAGCAACTTATCTTACAAATGCAAAGAATTAATGAACACCTACTTCTTATTTGTGGAGACTTATCTTCTCCAGGGAGGAGCAGAGGACCTTAAGGTAGTTTAATGGGTCTGCCCTCCAGGCAAGGTTGGCCTTTGAATGGTTTTGCTTTTCACACTCTGAGCTTCCCTGAATACTTTAAAAAAGACTCCAGTTATTTTTAAATCTAAGTCCTTTCTCTAATGTATGAAATTCCATTACTTAACACTAGAAAACCTCATGTCAAGGGACAAAAACCCAGATTTTGAGGCTTTTTCTGTTACAGGGATAAATGAAGAAAAAAATTATCTTAATATGAGAAGCTTAAAAATGGCAGGTTTGGTTTTAAAGTTTTAGCACAGAACTATCTATCAAGGATCCTATAAATTTGGATATTTGCAAATGTCTCGCAGACATGGGGCAGAGCTGCTACTGGCTCTCCCTGTGACCAGCTGCTCACGAGGCGCCCAGGAGGGATGATGGGTTCTAGTCCTGGCCCACCACCCAGCAGAGCCTCGCAACAAGCCAGACGACCCCCCCACTCCATGAGGGCCTCCATTTTCCACATCCGGACTTCTCTCCCTCATCAGACCTCCACCCAGCAGACCAGCCTATCAGCGCCTGACTCATCAAGTTCCACCCTGCAGCAGTCTTTCTTAAATCCGGCTCAGGTATGCCAGTCCAGAGACTCGCAGACATGGGGCAGAGCAGCTACTGGCTCTCCCTGTGAGCAGCCGCTCACGAGGCGCCCGGGAGGGATGGTGGGTTCTAGCCCTGGCCCACCATCCCAGCAGAGCCTCACAACAAGCCAGTCGACCCCCCCACTCCATGAGGGCCTCCATTTTCCACATCCGAACTTCTGTCTCGTCAGACCTCCACCCAGCAGACCAGCCTATCAGTGCCTGGCTCGCGCAGCCGCTGTGGCCAGCAATGGTTCATCAATAAATTCTGGACTTAGAGATGCCTACAAGAGTATGCTACCTGCACGGCAGAGCCTGGCAAGCTACCCGTGTTGTATTTGATATATATGCCAAATACCAGTAACAATTATAGACTCATTCCGAATGGATTGAGGCTCTTTATGTTCCTGGAGCAAGCAGATGCCTTGGGCTCTACTAGCATGAGACAGGACATATGGAGATGTTACTGGGGCCCGCTCGAGCAAATTGATGATGAACGGGAAGACAGTGATACAGTGATACAGTGAAATGTCTGCAAGAACTTTGGAGGCTAAGAATTAGTTTGCAAGATATAAAATGTGCAAAATTGTGTAATGTTGTAGACAGAGAAAGAGGAAATCGCCAAAGAAATATGCAGTTTAACATTCAATTTATTGTTGATGTTGTTGCCCTATCAGTGGTTTTGGCTAGCTCCAAGGGCCACTATAGAAAGAGAAAGCCTCAGTTTCCCTTGCCAGTAGAGAGAGACAGCCAGAGTTTCTTCTCTCCAGATACTCCATCTCCCCCCCCATTAATCTGACACACATTCCACCAGTTTCTGTCTCAGCATTCCCAGGGCTTCTGTGGAACATGAAACTCTGCCCTGGAGTTTAGGCTGACAGGGAAGCTCAAATAATGTGCATCCTGGATTCTAGGCTGATGGGAAAACTAAGGTAATTGGCATTTAGGCCTGGAAGATTTGTTCCCCCTACCACTGAAGAAAGAAGCCACAGTTTGTTCTTGTCCCTTTCACCTATTGCCCTGAAACATTTCATTCCCAAAGTCCTGCCCTAATGATCCTGGAGATTTCCAGGACCATAAAACTCTGCCCTGAATCTACACTGACAGGAAGACTAAGCAAAGGGGTAAAAATGCCCCAAAAAGACTTAGAATAGCTAAACATGTTTGTAATTTTCTGGCATCTTTTGTAAAGCTTACCAACTGATAAGGGTTGCCAGAAGCCCTTAAAGGGGCCAATGCAAAACTCTCATTTATATTAGTTCTATACTAAGGTCCTTCCCACTGAGAGCTTCTTTTCTCCTCTACTTTCAAATAAACTTTTCTACTTTTTAATTCTGAGTCTGAGCATCTTTATAACCCGAGACTCGCCACCAAACACAGAGACCCGCCGCCTGTGCTTCTGCCTATGAAATGTCATATGATGTAGGTAGGCCCTACAGTGGCTTAGTGAGACAGGGCCGAGAGAGACGGACCCTTTCTCCCAATTTGCGTATGCCACCCTGGACCCGCTGGGCAGTCTAGGCCCTCACCCAGGCATTGCAGGTTTTGTCTTTGCCTCTCTGAAGAAGAATTGCAGGATTAATTGTGCAGTGAAGTAAAACAGATTTTATTTGAAAGTTTTGTGAAGGTATAGGAGTGAAAGAGAGAGCACACCTCTCAAGAGGGGGAGACGCAGGTGACACACGTGCTTGGGCGAACACATGTGCTTGGTCATGTGAGCTCAAGCAGCACATAAGTGCCCTACCTTTGTTCAAGGTGGCTTTTATAGGTTTTTTTCTCCCCCCCAAACTGCCCTATGAGGGGCTCCTAACTAGGAAAAAGCTGCCAAGGTGGGTAGTATTGAATGATCTTCTTTGAAATTCCTTTCCTTTGTTTCTGCCTAGCCTGTCTCAGATGGCCTTCCCCTGTGTCTCTTGGCTCCAGGTGAAGCCTTATCAGGCCTTAGTTCCTGTTTCTGCAGATCGTTGGTTTTGCAGCCTTGGAAGTTTCGGTTTCATTCCCAGAAAATTGCCTTGGGGGCCCTTTCCTGTCTGCTTGCCTAGGTCAATAAGAGCTGTTATGCTCAGAGTCCCATCCCCAGGAGTGAAAGACCAAGCCCACACCAAGCAATGCAAAAGCAAATGGAACTGCATTGCTAGCTCAAGCTCCAACCCTACAAGGACCCGACTCCGAATTGGAAGCAGTTTAAGTAGGGTTCATTTGCATGAGCTCATTTCATAAATAATCCACAGAACCTTGACTGTTCTGTTACAGTGGGTACACTTTTGGATAAGGGGGCCTAGTTTGATTGGCTCATTCATTTTTGTTCCCCCGCTGCAGTCAAGGATTTTTCACCCTGGTCCCTATTGGCCTGTGGCCCATAATTCAGAATTGACCTTGGCCTTGGTGGTTTTTCTCAGAATGCAAAACTTTAGGCCTACTTCACTTTAAAGTACTCTTGCAGCCTGTCATGGCATTGCTTCTGCTTTACTCGCTGCCTTAGAGTGCTACTTACTTCCTTAGACCTCATTGTCCTCCTATTCAGCATTATGCTGTTATGCCTAAGTTTATCACAACTCAGTGAGATATCTGAGATAAACATGGGAAGAATGACATAAGGTTATTTCATGGCGATGGGCCCAAGGACTGTTATGGGTTGTGAGGCTGTTAACAAACTCAATGACTGATTCAAAAAGTGAGGCTGCATTTATACTCTAAAACTACATTCAAAAGCAGCAGATGGTAAAATAAGATTAACTGCAGGCTACATTGTCTATAACTTAAATGTAACATTTTGCCACACATCCTGGTGAAATAAAAGAAAACAGGACATGTTACAGTAATACATCAAGTGGACAACAGTCTGTTACATAGCTCAGAGTTAGAATTACATATCCTGAGAGCTGCATAGTTAACAGAGATAATCCGTACATCAAGTGGACAATAGTTCGGATACACAGCTTCTGTTTAATGTAACACAGAGCTACATGGTCAGCTCAAATAAACCATACATCCAGAAATCTGATACTTGCAAAAGTTAGCCTTTAACTGGTCCAGCAGCTTTATTTTTTTTTTCTTTTTGGGTCACACCCAGCAATGCTCAGGGGTTACCCCTGGCTCCACACTCAGGATTTACTCCTAGCGCCGCTAGGGGAAACATATGGGATGCCTTGGAATGGAACCCAGGTCAGCCGCTTGCAAGGCAAACGCCCTACCCGCTGTGCTATTTATTGCCCGTTTATTGATGTTGTTAACTAATTCAACCAATTGGCATGTAAAAATGCAATGATATCTGTTTATGGATATTGTTTTATTTCAAACCAGTGTGGCTATCTCCAAAGCTCAAAACTAAGCTGGGTGGGGTCTCTTGGTGATGCTTAGATAACTGGAAGGACATTTCAAGGTGAGGTTCTGACAGTTTTCTGACAGCTCGTGGGGGTTTTCCATTGCCCCCAGGACCTACAAAACAACACTCTATAGACACAAATAGGGAGGACTTGGTAAGAGCTTTATGGAAATAAGAAAATTTAAAAAAGAAACTGCTTAGCCCTGAGGTAGCCAGTCAAAGACCTGGAGAACAAACATACCCTTTAGTAATGCAAATCTTGAGCTCTATGGAGATTCAGAAGCTAAGAAGAATCACGAATAGAAGGGTTAATCACTAAGAAAACAGAAAAGTTCAGGAGAATGTAAAGGCCATGATTAGGATAAGAGAAGGCCAAGAGTCTGCCCTGTTACTATGCCCTGATAAAGCTTTACACATGTGGGGAGCTCCAGGCCAAGATGATTTGTTATTTAGAATCTTCTCCCTAAAGCCAAGCTGGGTTTGTCTTTTTTTCCTCTGGAAAAGCTGTTTTCACTCTTAAACTTGTATCTCTTTCTCTCTCCTCACATTTCTCTAAATTGCTCTCCTTGAAAACAGTTTTGCATGACTATTTTATCTTTTGCTGAATTTAGCTTCTTGTGTGTGTTTGGTGGCTGGGGTGGGGGTTAGCAATGAGCCTGAAATATCAGTGCCAAGGTTAGGACTGACTTTTTATTCTTTTGCAAAGGGCCTATTCCTTACTCCAGCTTGAACTCAGGGTGGGGATCTAATCCAATGAACAAGTGAGCTTGTTGGATGCCTCGTGGAGCTGCAGAGACACATGTCCCTGGGGCAGATGTGCACAGGGCTGACTTCACCAGTCCTGATCATGCTGTTGCAGGTGGACCCCACGGGTGACTTATGTGAGCCCGGAAGGGGAGAGAGATGGTCGCTTTCCCCCCAGCCGCCTCTGCCACCCGGGACCCGCTGGGCAGGCTAAGGACTGATAAAGTCTGCGATGAGCCCCTGCACGGTGTGGGCCTGAGCCCCACCAGCCCCACGAGGTGGCCACGCCTGATGCCCGCTTGATCTCTAGGCACGGGAGTTAATCCCCACCACCCTAGGTTTCTCAGGGAGCCACGGACTCAGGCTGGAGCGAGGAATTGCTCTTTGCAGGAAAGGAAAGTCAGTCCTAGGCCTTACCCAGGTCTGCCTTAAAGTTCTTGTCTTTCTCCCAGAAAAAGAATTTTCAGGAGTCGACGAGCAGTGAAGTAAAATAGGTTTTATTGAGGAGGTTTTTGGAGAGGGAAGGGGGAGAGAAAGTAAAGAGAGAGAGAGAGTAACGCGCTCAAGGGAGAACGAGGGCTGCTCCAAAGGTGGAGAGCGCGAGTAAAAAGAGAGAGAGTACACATCTCAAGAGGGGAGATGCGGGCAACACACGTGCTCAGGCAGCATGAGCGCCGCAGGCAACATGTGAGCCCAGGCAGCATGTGCGCGCTGTCCTTTGGTCAGGACGACTTTTATAGATTTCTCTCCAAGTCACTCCCACATGGGGCTTCAACCTCGGTTACTAGGCCCATTGCCAAGGGGAGTAGACTTTGGGAGTGGTCCTCTTTGATTGGAATTCTTCAGGGTCTTCCTTGAGCTGGGTCCTGGGCGGGAAGGCTGATTCATCTCCCTCAGGAGATTTACATATTCCTTTGGCCTTTCCTTCCCCCAGGGTCTATTGTTGATATGGTCTTATCAAGTTTGGTTTCTGGCTTTCAATCAGGTGTGGCTCTGGATCTCTTCTTCAGGAATTTTATTGCCATGTGGTGCCCCCCTGTCTGCCTGCCTACAACAATGCCAGGTAATTCTTCAGGTGATGGAGGTAGGGGCAGCAAAGTCAGTGAATCACTATTATTTCAGAACGATTTCCCTTACCCCCCGTTTACCAAGTCACTTGGGATGCTGTAATGCTCAGAAGACTATACCTGCTTTTAAATTATTGATTTTATTTTGGGGTACATCCAGCTGTGCTCAGGACTTCTGACTCTGTGTTTGGTGATCAATCCTAGCATAGTATTGATACAGGTGGAAGGGGAGAGAGATGGTCGCTTTCTCCCCAGACACCTCTGCCCCCTGGGACCCACTGGGCAGGCTTAAGACTAATAAAGTTTGAAATGAGCCCCTGCACGGCGCGGACCTGAGCCCCACCAGCACCATGAGGTGGCCATCAAGCCACACCTGAAGCCCGCTTGATCTCTATGCATGGAAGTTGATCCCCACCACCCGAGATTTCTTGGGGAGCCACGGACTCAGGCTGGAGCGAGGAATTGCTCTTGGCAGTAAAGGAAAGTCAGTCCTAGGCCTTACCCAGGGTTGCCTCAGGTTCTTGTCTTTAGCATCATGAATGCTGTTTTTTTTTTAAGTTGTTTTCTTGTCTAATTTTTACTAAGTGTAAAGGTATATGCTTTGTTGCCATTTATGTTTTTGTATACTATATATTCTCTTTATACAGAAAATATTTTAAATATTATGAATGTACTGCATGTTTTCCAAAAAATTTTATTTTATTAAAGCCCTGTGAACTACAGAGTTATTCATAGTTGGGTTTTTGTTGGAAGGAATGTTGTCTGGTTCAATCCCTACTGAAATCAGAATGGAGAGTTTTCAGTAAACTTAAAGTCTGCTGCCCTATGACCCAGTGATTCTGCTTCTGGATATTTACACCATGATAGGAAAACACTCATTAAAAGGTCATATGAATACTATTTTAAGTATTAGAAAAATCAGTATTATGGATATCTTTTGCATTTCAATACTCATGGAAGGTAAGTACTAGGCTGAAAGAAGAGGGTTGTCATCATTCACTCAAGTATAGATTATGAATGCTACCATAAGGAACAAAACTTAAATGAGTATTCTCAAGGGAGCAAAAAAAGTTAAAAAATTTTATGAGGCATGTCAGGAAGAATCATTTGATATTCAGTTTTGTTGTCAGAATTGTTTACTTCAAATTCTTGGAAATGATGGGGGAACATTAGTTATGTTAATTGGGTCATAGAAAGATTGGACCTCAGAATAAAAGCTAATGGTTGTTTAATTTGCATTCAAATGTAAAAGGTGAGAAAGAACATTCAGAAGCTAATATTTTGGGGAGGTAGCTAAAATTTGGTATTTTGATTTTCTATCACATTTGTAATTATCTTTTCAGTTAGAAGCTAAAAGTTACACAGAGTATTTAAGACTCAATCCAGCATGAAATATAGAACTATAATGCTAAGAAATATGTGAAGTAGTATTATTAATAGACCCTGAAATTGTTTCTCAATTCCCAACTTAACCTTCTCACTTTTAACAAGGAAAGTGAACAAAGGTAATCATTTAAATAGACTTGTTAATGTTTACGTTATCTTAATGTCCCATCACTACATCTGGCGTATATGTTTGTTTAACGGAACATGTGCTAGAAATATTCTCAATGTGAAGTGAAACTATACTGGCAATAATGCTATGAGAACTTTAATCAGCTCACATTTATTATTTGTTGACCATTTAAGTGAGGAGTAAAAGGAACTATTTGTAAGAAGAATAACATGATTCATAAATTTAGTGCAAATTTGCTCCATGAGCAATCAATAAATTACAAAGGAAGAGGCCATTAACCAATCTCTAGACCTTTGATGCAAAAGTCTTGTAGAAGAAATAACTACTGATTTTTCCATTTGAAATAATATTCTTTAGAAACAGAAGTTAACCTTTAGGTTGCTATTGTACTAGTTGCTATGCTTAAGAATCCTTCTTTGAGCATGAGTAGAATATACCATTTAAGTATATTTTATGAACATATCTTGGTTCATATTAAACAACTATAATGTTTTGCTGTTCTCATTATGTGTTTGGTTTGATCTTTTTTAAAAAGGTAGATTTCTACACAATAGGTGGTGTAACTTAGAATTTAGAGAGGTTCAGAGACATTGAAGGGGTAAATACAATTGCCTTATAGAAGTTTGACATTGGAATTTGGTCCCCAACATTACATATTGTCGTCAGAGCACTTCCAAGAGTAACCCAGAGGCGTAGAACCAGTTATTCTGATCATTGCTAGATGTGGCCCAGAAAAAAAGGGGTAAAGGGGGAATGACAAACTTTATTTTTACCATTTCTCTTAAAACAGAAAGAAGCAAATCTTGTATCCTGTTAACTGTTTCAGTAAATCCAAAGAAGTATTAGATATAAATGGCGTCAAAATAGTTATATCTGAAGAAACAAAATAGTATTTCCTCTCTGTTCTCTCAAATTCCAGCTGTGATACTAGTCACTATTCCTTGGTTGATAAAACGTGCAGAATTTATGACAATTGAACTTTTTAGAGGATATAACTTTAGGTGCATAAGTAGAGGTCTGTAAAAAACTATGCATATATTTGCTGTTTCCCTAAAGTGTCAATAGCTAAAAAAAAATCATGACACTAAAGCACATTTTGGAATGGCATATTTGCCTATCCTTCACTGTTTTGGATTTGGGCTCAACAGTGAAACCAACAAGAAAATTTGATTCGAAGGACAGTTCTTAGAAAACTAAAACGTTGAAAATCATGCCTGTTTGAAACTTATCACTTTCAAAAAGCATGCTTTGTGGTACCTCCCCAATGGTTCATATAAGGCTAGGGGAGGAAAGTCCTATTGCTTAACCTTCAGAGTTGAATAACTCAATTCTGTACACTCAGGATTTGGTCTTTGCTTTGGTCCTATGGTGCTTGGAAACATCAGAGTCGTCTCCTGCATTACTTAGGGGTGGAGACAATGTTCTTTAGGTTCTTCCTGACCACACAGTGTGGTGCTCAGTACTTCATCTTGGCTCTGTGCTGAAGAATCACTCTTGGAAGTGCTCCAGGGACACTATAGGGTGCACAGAGCCTACACAGGTTGGCCACATGCGCAGAAAGTTTCCTACCCACTGTACTATTGGCCACAGAAAGCAAAACCATTTTTATTTTTCTGTAGAGAATAACATTTATTTTTATTTATTTTTTTTTCTTTTTTTGGGTTACACCCGGCAATGCTCAGGAGAAATACTATTTTTAAGGTTAACTTGTCTTGCATATGGCAAACCCTGGTTTAATCCAGGTTTACCACATATAGTAACCTAAGCACCAAGAGAAGTGACACCCCAACCATCATAAAAATACTCAAAAATAAATGTTACATTCATTACTGACATTTATCCATGACAATTTATAGAAAGTAATTTATATACTTTTTATCCTGTTAATAATCAAGAAGTATTATAACACACATAATTCTATGGTTATAAATATTATAATTATATTATAATTATTATAATATATACTGTTATAAATTATTTACTATATAGTATAATAATGTAATATAGTATTAATAGTTTAGTATTAATGTTGAGACGGTTTATTTATACCCTCTCTTTACCTCAACTCCCCCCCCCCCCCCTAATATTAATATGTAATAATATAGTTTGACATACCGTAAATTAATTTTTTAACAAATAATTTCATAGACATATTAAATCAATGCCTATTTCTACTGAAGTTTTTTGTAACAACTAACTGCAATAACTTCTTTATAAAATATACAAACCTTGGGGACAGAGGGATTATAAGTTGGTTTAAGTTATTTTTCTTGCTCATAGCATATCAGGTTTGATCCCTCTACTACATATGATTCATAAGGCCCAAAAGGAGTTATCTCTGAGCAAAAGACCAGGGCTAAGTTCTGAGCACAGGTGGGTAGAGCCAACTCACAACAAACCAAAATGAAAGAAAAAACACACACCAAAGAAATATCCAAACCATATTCATCTCCTGTGTATAGTATGTCTGTGTTTCTAATTCTCAAACTTAATATGATTTCAAATAAATTTTTTGGGTAGCACCCAGCAACACTCAGGGTTACTCCTGGCTCTGCACTCAGGAATTACTCCTGGTGGTGCTCAGGGGACCATGTGGGATGCCAGGGATCAAACCCGGGTTGGCCGTGTGCAAGGCAAACAACCTGTCTGCTAGACTATAGCTCTGCCCCCTCAAATAATTTTGTTAACAAATTTTGCTAAAATTTTTATTTCTTAGACTTGTGTCACTTGTCACTTGTCTTCCTGTTGTTCACCAATTTGCTTCGAGCAGGCACCAGTAAGGTTTCCATTCCTCCCTGGCACATGCTAGTATAGCCCAAGTGTATCACTCGCTGGCGGTGGACCCAGCCATGAACTACAAAAGACAGAAATTTGAAGAAAATTACAGTCTAGTTTTTTAATTTTCTGAATATGTATTTTAATTTATATTGTAAATGCTAAAGTGGCAGACAATCTCAAAATTATGATAAGGCACTTTAAATTTCACTTTTATGAGAATGGTTTAAATAAAAATATAGAAACTAAAGTATGAAACATTTTCTTAATTTGGAAATGCTCAGCTTTCTAAAGTTTTATAATCCTTTTATGTTAGTTACTAAAATTAAATTAAATTAATATTGAATTAACAAATTTAAATAGCAATATATAGACTAATGCTCATGAGATAAAGTGTTTTAAAAGATTCATAGTAAACATATTTATAGGTTAAAAATGAAAATTTTACTACACTTTTGTGAAAAATAACTGTCACAAAATAAAAGTAAAACATTGAAAGGTAGATCATATGAAGCTTAATCATAGTTTTGTAAACTAATGAATATTGTACTAATAATAATTCTATAAAATAACATGTAACTACATAATTATAGTATACATAAATACATATATACACAAATATGCTTACAGATTTTCACATTATGTAGGTTCTTGATATAATTTAGTATGCCTAATTTGTCCAAGTAATTATGTGCTTATATAAAAACATATAAGTAAAACACAATATTACTAATGTAACCAAAAAGTTGGACATACGAATAAAGACAATTTGGATCATATTATAAATACTCTTGTTTTCAAACATGGCTTTTAATAAATCTATCTATCTATTCACTATCTTTTACAAACGTTATTGAAACATGATCATTTGTAAACTTTATTGAAAATACAAATAAGTTTTTACAAAAGAAATTCTTGACATTTACCTAGCATTGGCAAAATGCTAGGTATAAACTAAAAAATTTCATCTGAAGATAGTAATGATGAAGAGGAGGATGAAGATGAAGGTCCCAAAGAGTAATAGCATGCCCTGTGGGGTTGCTCAAGTGATTCAGAGGGCAGTATTAGCCGTAGATGCAACTGGGAGTGTTTTCTCTTGGCTTTGCTTCTATAAGACAGATTTTCAGAAGGAAGCTAAGTAATTTTTTTTTTATAATGGGTCAGTAGAACAAATAATTTTGGGCATTTCTAATATAAAGACTTGAACAACACTCTTGTGGCAAACAAGGAGAGAACTCACTCTTTTAAACAAAAGAAATATCTCATATATTTTTATTTAATTTTCCACAAACTTCCACTTGTCTAGACTAATTATTCCTATATTGCACCCATAAAATAAAATGAAATATGATTAATCACTCATTAATATGTCCAAAGAGGAAAAATAATGTAAGAGGAACACACAAATAAATTAAGAGTAAAAATACCTTAGGCAAAAATGGAATTATTAATTTTATATGCTAATTATTTTCTCTCTGCAAGAATGAGATAATTATTACATGCACAACACTCAATTTGAAATTCTGTACACACACATACACTTAAAATTTCACTTCAAATTATTAGTGACAAATATAGGTGGAAGTTTCACATATAAGGATGATGATGGTGATGAAAATGATGGTGTTGATGATGAAGATAATGGTAGAAGCAGAGCTCTTTATATTTCATAATAAGGGAGACCATGTGTCTGTTTTGTCAACCTGACCCCCTCTCTGGATCTCCTAGGCACAACATTTGAGAAAGTAAAAACGAAATAAAAATCAATTTTTAATTATATTATTATTGTTTTTTAATGAGAATAGGGAAAACAGATATTTTTAAAGAATAAAAGCACACAGATTTTTTTAATGGTTGTTGAAGACCAGTCAAAGTTTAGATTTGTTCTCATAATTATTACTTCCTCAAAATTTAGAGGTTTCTGATCATATAATCAGACACAGAACGAAGCAAAACATGCAAAAACACAGTCTGAATTTAGGATATGTCAGAAAGAGTTCTGAAGTTCAGGATTTACCAACATCAGTGGAAAGTGTTCTGTAGTCTCTCTACTGTTTTCATTGTATAGGGAATAAAGGATGGAGGAGTTTATCCATAGTACATGAAGGAACTAGTGGCTGCAATCCATCACAGAATTTTACATTTTAATTGATGTTTAATACATTTTGTTTTTATTCTTTTCTCTGAGACATTGTCAAATAACTAAAATTTCATCTCACACTACTTAATGAGTAACAAGCACTGATAATTCTAAGGTCGTTAAAATATTTATTACCAAGATGTAACAAATGAAAGCATCATGGAAATCTCTCAATTTTCTGAATAATTATCTAAGAATAAATAATATTAATTGTGTAGAAGCTAAAGTGATATGTCACTAGTGTATGTGGCTGAAATATTTGAGTTCACTTACTAGATTTTGAAAGAAGCTTTCCAAATGCCAATGGAAAACAGTTTTTAAGATATTATTCACCTTAGCAACCATTAACATAAAAATAAAGTATCATTTTTACTTGGATGATTAATTTAAAATGGGGTGGTAACTTATGTTATACAATTAACTATAAATAATAAGGCCAGATAACAGCAAATGCAAAGACAAATGTTTGGGTTGAAGATAAATTAGAATTTTCTTTTGTCTCAAAATTGAGCCCAATAATATCCACCCTAACTATATATTACAGTAACTGTAATCCTGAGAATAAGATGGAGAAAAAGTAAGCATTGCATCCAGTTAAGTGTTTCAGGATTGCCCCATCACTGGTTCTATTTTCCATTGATATCTCTCCAATTTTCTATTGATATCTCCTCCTCCCACTCCTCCACCTCCGTGTTGGAAGGCATAACTGTGAGTTCCCAACCACCACATCCAGCAAACCCAGAAGAGAGACACTCCAGACCCAAACACTCCAGACCCAAAGCTGCACTGCTTGGTCCCACATGGATGTAGCCTATGGAGCTCCAGAGGGCAGTAAATGGCTCTGCCAGTCCCTGGCCGAGTACAACATAGCGCTAAGGGTTCGCTCACTCATGTGGGGGAGGGCTACATTGGCTGCACTTGGAGCCGGGATTTGGGGCTCCTCCTCCCATTCCTCCACCTCCGTGTTGGAAGGCAAGGCTGCAAGCTCTCAACCACCACAGCCAGCAAACCCAGAAGAGAGACACTTCAGACTCACAGTTACGTTGCTCTGCAGCCGTGTGACATTCTCAGATAATACTGGAAGTTAGGACGAGGTCCTTCCCATGATCTTTCACATTTATACACTCTATACAGATCTAGGCAGGTTCTAGCCATGGCCTGTCATCCCAATGAGTCTCCACAAGAAGCCAGAGGAACCCACATATCAAGAGGTCAGTCATTCTAAACATATGCACTCCACAGCTCCTCTATAGCTCCACCTAAGAGAATGCAGATCTCTCCCTGTTGAGACTCATCAGTAAAGCTAAAGATGAGAACCTACTACTAAAAGTGTACCACCTATATGGCAGAGCCTGGCAAGCTACCTGTGTTGTATTTGATATGTGAAAAACCAGTAACAATTATAGACCTCATTCCCATGACTTGAAGGAATAGTTTGAGGCTCTTCGTTCTCCTGGAGAGAGCAGATGCCCTTGGGCTATACTTACTTGACACAGGAATATGGAGATGTTACTGGTGCCCTCTCAAGCTAATCAATGAAAACAGGAAGACAAGTGATACAAGTGATCTCTCCAATATATATAGTCCATTGATACCTCTTTTATAGCTTTTTGGGTCACACGAATGATGTTCAAGGGTTACACCTGGCTCTACACTCAGGATTTAACTCCTGGCGGTGCTCAGGGAAAAATATGAGATGCCAGGGTTCTAACCCAGGTCAGATTGTACCTCTTGTACAATCTTTCTACCCTCCATTATATATTGTTCCTATTTTGATGTATGTTTATTGGATACACTTGGTTTCACTCTGTTCTAAAGATACAAGTAACACATAATGAAATAAACATTCTGATATGTATAGCTAGAGTTTTGTTGTTTGTTTCATTATGAGTATACTTGTTTCTACTTATATTTTCTTGTCTAATGTTTATTTCTTTGTCAGAGATGAAGCATTTGAAAAATTTTAAAAAAGGCATTTATGACTTAAATAATACAATGCATATCTTGTGTGTGCACAAATCCCTCCATTTCTGGTACAGCACTGTTGGGTGACATGTCCTAATGAGCCTTAGGCTCCTGATATATTTAGCTTATGATAAAAGTTTCTCCCTGCATTTAGGGAATCTCTGAGCAGACACAATGGGAGCTTGGGCAGAATTGGATTGATTTCATAATTTTATATGGCACAAATATTCTTATTGTGAATATTATGAATCTTGCTTGCTCCAGTTCAATACTCTTCCTTTCCCAAGTGTCACTATGAGGGACATACATGTAGCCAAGAGTAATTTGCCACATTGGATCAACCATAATATAATCAGTTCTTCTGGTTCAAAGAGACATGCCAGGGCACCTCGGGGCAAACTGACGTGTCTCTGATTCTAAAGGAAATGACAAAGTGAATTATTCTGATGGATTTGGGACCTTATGGGAATCTAGAGTCTGGAATCAGCTGGCTATATATACATGGTAAGAAGTATTAATGCCATCTCTACAAACTACATTCTGAACTGCTTTCTGATTCAGAGATACAACTCCTATCCACTCTGCTAGGGAGATCTTATCTCAGGGGATAGGTCTGGCATTTGTGAAGCTTGAGTCAAAGGTCCCACCTGAAGATTTGCATTTCAATTCCTAGAGGAAGCCATGTAGTGATTGTCCTGGTTGGAAGTTTTAGTGAGCTTCTATCTATAAATTAAAGTAGGAGAAAGAAGAAAGGACTTTTGGACCATTTTGGCTCCACTTGCTCTCTGCCTCTCCTGTCCTCTCCATTCTCTTCCCTCTTGGGCTTTAGCATATGGTAGTGCCCATTCTAAACCCCACACATGGCTGGGACCCAGCTAGGAACCTAGAGTCTGGAGTTTTCCTGTTACTGGATAGTATACCAGAACCTATGAGAGTACAGCCTTTAAAACTGTGCTGAGTTTTCATCCATTCCCGCCGTCTTCGGAGGTAGAAGGGAACTCATTTCCTGATATCGTTAGGGACCTCAGTGGCTCCCCAAAACAGCACCACTCTAAATAATCTTATGGAGAATTTGGAAGCAAATGGTGTGTTCTTCACCTTAATACAAAACACAAGTCTCCCCCTGAAACCATAACCACAACAAAAACTAAATAATGTAGTATATTTAGTGACCTATGTTAAACTCTTTGAATAAATCAAACACTCTGAATGAATCAGTCACCAATAGCTCTAATCTAATACAAAGTTTATTACATTTGTCTACTATCCTTAAAACCATTTTTACCTAAGTCATTTCATTTTTAAAGCATCAGTGTCTGTATATGTATAATACATCCCTTTCTGTTTCCTCTATGTAAAGAGAACATAAGTTTCTTTTCTTCTATCTAATAATAACTAATAATGATGATATTCACTGAAATTTTACATTAATAAAATTGACCCATTTCTGCTAACATTGTATTATTTCTTAACTTATGACAATGGTACCACATTCTTCTCCATGGCTATTTTAATAATGATATGTTCATAAAATATCATTTTGTATTAAATACTTCAAAACTTTACTAAAAAGAGTACTTTCCCTCTTCTCTGGAACCAATAGTACTGAATAAGCATTGATTCCATAAAATTATATGCTTTAACCAGCATTTGGGTCTTTTCATTGGATATTACATATGATTTAGTTATTCTTAAGGAGCATAAAGAAAAACATTTTAAGAAGGGTAAAAGTATTATTTAAAAGCAACTTATAAATATAAGGCTTGAAAATAATGTTTTGTTGAAAGATGACCTTGTCAGTATCAATATAAACAAATCTATTACTCTTGTATTAATTCCACACAAAATATACTTTGAGGCTGCAAAAATTGATAAAAACGGAATGCTGTTTCATACTAATAAGACTCAACCTACCAGAACAATACAATAATTCTTATAGTTGCTCAAATACATAAAATAAAAATTGATATAACTTAAAAGATAAATGTGCAGTGGGAAAAATCCATAGTCATAATTAGAGATTATAACAAATACCTCTGAGTAACTGACAGGATAATCAATCAAGGGAAAAGAGTCAATGATAATGTAGGTAATTAAACCACTTGATAAGCATGGATCTAAATAACCTCCAGATATTACTATATTCAATATGTACAAAATAACAATAATTTACATAAATGCATTTTACAGTCCACAAAAGTGTCAATACATCTCAAAGCATTGAAAGAGTCTAAATATACATAAAATGAATATATTTTGTAAGATAGATCATAAATTCTGTGTTTATATGACAAAATTACATTTTACATGATAAAACATTTACATATTTTTCTATACCAGCTGGTATAGAAATATTATGTTAAAAAATATTTACCATAATCTATGGTATTCTATTCCATTTAGAGTATTATTTACTTGTACATTGAGAATTGACTCTTAGTATATATAATTGATATGAGAAAGAGTTAATTGATATGGACTGAATAGTGATACTCAAAATGCTAGTTGAAGTTTTAATAGTCAGAAACTTATTTGAAAGTAGTTTTTAACAAATGTGCTTTATTGTAAAATGCGGTGATATTTAAGTATGTTGGGCTTTAGCACATCTGATTTGTATCTCTGAGATTTAAAAAAAAAGACAGAAACACAGAATAATAAAATTTGGCAACATAATTAGACATTAATGTGATGTAGCTATGTACTAAAAAAGGCCAAGTATAGATTACTACAACCAGAAGCTAGAAGACAAAAACAATGATGCTCTCTAGATTTAAGAATGTATATGGCCCTGCTAACATAATTTGAACCATCTAATGACCTAGGAACATTAGAACATAAAGTTGTATTATTTTAAGTCACCAGTTTTTAATAGTATTAATTTTATAAGTAGTGATGATTTTAGAAACATCAGGAAATTTGTAACAAGTGTTTTTATAAAAACATAAACTATAGACATAAAATTTGGTCGTAAATGTTACCTACTCCATTTTAGAATTCACAATACTTAATACATTCTAAAGTTTGTGAATAGTGTTCAGAGAATTATACCAGAAACAATAAAATACTACATTACTTAAAATATGTAAGTTTAAACATACATATTTGAAGTAAAATACATCAAATATGAACAAAATATGCAAAATAATAAGTCTTTATGAAGATTAAATGTGCAAACATAAAAGCTAAAACACCACCCAAAGAACTGGAAAAACAAAGATATAAAATAGGAAATTAATGAGTCATTTATAGATGATATTGTATAGTAAAAGGAAGAAACAACAATATAAAATATTTATAAATGTTGCATTCAAAATTTAATTTGGAATAACGGTAAAGAAAATAAGCAAAGAAAAAAGAGCATATAGTTACATCTTAGTGAATAGCGTGTGTTCTGTCTGGTGTTGTTATTCATGTAAAGATATAGAAGATAATTTATCATAGTGCTTTATACAGGATACTATATTGCAAGTTATATTCCAGTGACAACTATCATGTATATATGAGAAAACACACACACACACACACACACACACACACACACACACAAGTCCAGAGGTTATATATAGGTAAGTTAAGAGAGAGAGAGCTCACTAAGGCTACTCAGTTTGGACTGTCATTGAATTTGATTTTGTGTTTGCTTATATTATTTTCTGTGACCAGCACAACTAGTCAATGCCGTAGAAATTGAGAGCATTCAAAACAACTTTCCTCAAATCTGTAGAATCCACATATCAAAAAATTATAAACAAACACTATAACAGACAAGTAAATGAACTTTTTTGATGAAAGCCTGAAAGGTTTTCCTCTAAGATAGAGAATAAGAGCATTTCTGATCTTATCACTTCTACTAAATATTATATAAGAAACGAAAAATGGAAGTAAAAGAAAATTCATACAAGTTATTATGGTAGACAAAGAACTCCATTAAAGTAAAGAAAATATCTTCAGATATAGATTTGCACACACAAGCACACACACAAACAATAAAACCTACTAGAACTATAATTAAAATTATGACTTTGAAACAAAACTCTAAAAATAAAATTTGAATATCCAATTTGTAATGGGTCAAAAAATTCTCAATATGTGTAACAAAATAAATATTAAATAATTGTACACTAAAAATAATACATCTTGAAAATAAATTAAAGAGGATCTAAGAATAAAAAGAATAAACGTATCATTATGAATCTGAAGACAATACTGTTAACATAACATTTTATCTATAGGTTGAACACATTTATCTACAGGTTGAACATATTCTAGACTAAAATACCATCTACTGTTCTCTTTCCTGCCAAAAATTATCATGAATTCCACAACTTCACTTGTAACAGAGAGCACACACGATTAATTTTTAAAACGTTTCTAAAGCATATTTTTAACATTGTGACACATGAGAAAACACACACGCACACAAGTCCAGAAGTTATACACATATAAGTTAATATTTTTATTGTTGTGAGACATGTAGAATAATGGAGTAGATTAAAAAGTCCAGAAAAAGCCCTGTACTTTTATAGCCAATTGATTTCTATTAATAGTAGCAAGAAAATTCAGTGGAGAAAGGGACATCTTCAAAATAATGTCTAAAACTTCACACTATAAACAAAACACAACAAAAAACTCAAAATGTATAACAAATATAAGGTCTAAAACAATGAAAAAATCTTCAAAAATAACAAACTTTCATAATCCTGTATTAGGGCAGAAACTCTGAAATATATTTGACTTACTGCATCCTGTTCAGGAAGAATGATTGTGGGGAGAGTATAGGAAAGGTTGGAGTAGAAAAGAGAGTGAATACTGCTAGTAGGGCATTTACCTTGCAGTGTCCAACCTATGTTTAAACCTCCACACACCATAATTTCCACCTGAGTACTATCAGGGTGATCCTGGAATGCATAGCTGTTAGTGGACACCACAATAGCTGGCCCAGGGTCCCTGGGTTTCTGCAAGCTCAAATCCATGTGCATTTGCCTTAAGACTCTTGTGCAAATCACAACAGGAGATTGGTGCAGGATTGAAAAGACAGTTTGATTATAATAACTCTTGGAACAGCATTATAATTTCTCTTATGATTTCTATGCCAGCTTGTTTGGACATTTTCTCTTATCCCCCATGGGTCCTCTTTGTGGGACTAGACATATACCAGATAAAGCCTGGCTATGTCAGGGACCTCCTATCTTTGAAATCAGCTCTGCAGAGATTAAGGAAGAGATCATGCTGATCGCCTTAGGTGAATGAGGCTACTAGACCTGGGCTAGATGTTTACCTGGAAATTTGCATATGAGTGTTGGTATTTGATTTGTAGGGCCTGCCCAAGAAGGAAGGCTGGCTATGGGCTTCAGCACTGTTTGAGAAGAAAAACCTGCTTTTTGGAAGAGAATCATTCATCTCGGTTTTAGACCCTGAATTAAACACATGAGGAGAGGTCCAGGCAGGAATTAGAGGTCTGGAGGTCCCCTGGTGTTGAATTGTATTAGCAGAGTTTGTTTATTGGTGATAAGTAAAAAACCTTTTGGAACTGTGCTTAACTCATGGATTTTGTTTGTCTGCTACTATCCCTTGGGTAAAGGGAATTCATTCCCTAATACTGTAGGGAATTCCAGCCTTGCCCTGACATACCCAGGATCAAGACCTGAGCACCAATGGCTGTGATCTCAAAACACAAACAACTGAACAAAATGACATCATTGATAATTGAGCAAATAGAAAGTACTCCTCCAATTGTTCCTGAGACAACTATTGGTACCCTAGACCAATCCAGTGCCCCTGGCAAAGGTATTTCCCACTTTGAGAAAAATGAGTAGATGATGGTTCCTTGGATATCAAGGAAGCTAAGCTAAACTTCATTAAAATTATAGGGCCAGAGCAATAGTAGAGCAGGTTCATCAGACCCATCAGGGCTTAAGACCTGACATTCTGTCTGGTCCCCTAAACCCGCCAGGAATAATTCATGAATGCAAACCAAGAGTAACCCCCTGAGTAGTCCTGGGTATGTCCCTTCCCCTATCCCTTCCAAAAAATTTATGTTTTATTCCAAATACACTGTCCTAAAGAGTGAAATTCAGCTTATATAATGGTAGAATATATAATAAGCCTGCTTTCTATATTATTTTCCTCGGACATCTGTCGCCCTTTTGATTGTCAGGGTAGACTCGGTTGATCCGGCTGTCTAGGTGGGTGTGCCCTTCCTCCCTTATCGCTCTATGTTGACTTTTTAGAAAAATGACTCATGCAGTAAATATACTGGGTATATTAGGAACTATTGAAATGAATATGAGTAGGGACATTTTCTGCACTCCCTCAGTGTTCCTTCAAGGAGCATGACAAATGTGGAATGTATTTGTTCAAAATATACCATAGATTGTAGAACTTCCTCTATTTTGTGTGCCAAATACAAGTATCAACGCACAAATGACAGTACAGAGAGTAGGGCACATACCTTGCACTCTGCTTACCCAGTACAACCGTAAGCATCCCTTATAGTTCCAGTGTCCCTTCAGGAGTGATCCTGGCATCTGAAGAAATACATTTAAGAAAATATGGCTCCAGCTGCCATATGTGTTACCTGGTTCTCCCAGACTCTCGGAATGCCAATCTTAGACCTGGTCACAGCACCATTTCTATTCCAACAAGATGAAATAAACAAGAAACAAAGAGAAATTGAACCAAATTGCAGGCTCAAGTGTGCAATAGTGGAAAAGGAGCCATCTTTAGAAAGAAGCTGGTTCATAGAACTGCTACCTTAGATGAGTAAAGGAAAAACTAAAAACATTTAGATCTCCTTAAAGAAGTTAGGGGATGGGGGCAGGGAAAATGAGAGAGAAAGACATAGATGAGAGACAGAGACAGAGACACAGAGACAGAAAGAGAGTCAGAGGCAGAAAGAGTACAGTGGCTAGGGCATTATTTGCTTTACATGCAATCAACCAGTGTCCAAGCCCTGGCACTCCACATGTTCTTAGAATAGCTAGGAACAATTCCTGAGCTCAGATCCAGAAGTAAGCCCTGAGTACTGCTGGTGTGCCACCCACCCACACACCCATCCAATATATATTTATATATATATGTCTATATGTATGTATTATATATGTATATTATGCACCATACATAATATATATGTATTATATATGCATATACACACATACATATATACATATACATATATGTGTATTTAGATATATATGCATATATATTGAAATGAGATGTATATATATATCGAAATATATATTGAAATGAGAAGTAAAGAAGTTGAGTGAAGTCTAAGTAAATATCTCCATCTGAGTTGCTTTAAGAACAATTAGAGGTTTGGATCCTAAGTATGCATCCTTTCCTGTCCCTTCTGTGGTAAACTGTAATGGTTTGCCCCACAATAGTAAACTCTTCAATGTTTTTATTTGTTACCCTATTTTGATATGTTCAAAAGTATACCTATCTTTTTTTTTCTCAATTCCTTGTTGGATATTTCATTTATTTCTTGATGGAATTCTTGTTGTTGTATAGAAATAGACTCTAGCAATAAAAGTGACTAAGCACATTTTTGTGTGGTAGAAATAAATATTTAGTCTTACGTATTGATTGAAATAAGAAAATTTTAATAATTGTTTCTCTAGAAAGGAAGACTCTACAGATATAATGATGGTTCTGTCCCTATACTTTTTATAAGAAGGGATTCCCAAATAATTAGGGGGTTTGTAAGATTTTCTCTGGATAAAGTAGAAACTACTCAGAAGGTTTACTTTAAAATTTCTGAATACTTCTAGGCACAGCTATGTTGTACAGTTATTGTACAGAGAGTGAATGTGTTGTTAAAGGAAGGGGCTGAGAGATTACCACATGAGTCAAGCTCATACTTTTGGATAAGGCATTATTAAAATTCGAATTGAAGCATTTTCCTAATTTTATTTAACCTTTTTAGTCACTACAGTTTTGTGTGTGGCAAGGGAGCTTTCTTGTGGCAGAGAAGAGAAGAGCTAGTTCACAGTTAATTTTACAAATTGCTTTTAAAAGGTCACTTATGTCTTCATACCTTTATAAATCTATATTCAAAAAAGAATAAAATTGTCAGTCAATTCTTTAAAAAATTCAACTATTACATATAGGTTTGAATTTTATAGCCATGATTTCTCTGTGTTTTAGCATTTCTTTCTGCTGCTTTCTAATTCAATTTTTACGTCTAGAATTCTCCATAAAAACTCTGACTGTTTTTTTTGCCAGTGACTGTCTTATTGATAAATTATAGCTGTAGATAGTTTCGAAGCTCTGCTATTGTAGAAAATGCCTGTGCTTTAGGGCACTGTTACAAAAAACTTGAAAAGACATTCAAAATAACACTCTGTAGTTATAGAGAAAAAATGAAAAAGAAAGGGTTATGAACCTATGCCTACACCTTGCATATTGGTCTAAGGTTTCCAGGAAAGCAGTTGTTGGATAAATCTTTCTTAGAGAATGATAAAATTGACCATTGTGAATGGAAAATGTAGTAAATTGATTACCACAAATTAGCTGAACTTACAACCAAACTGAACTTAACACTAGGACATGGTTGTAAAAGAACAAAAAATAAAATATAGGGAAAAGTCTATATCTCAACCTAGGCTAGCCAGAAACTCAATTTTTATTAATAAAGATAAGCCATACTAATATCAGTAACTAGTAATTCTATAGTAATTCTATCTTTAAAATCATTGATAATTCAGCATGACTGTGAAGACTGATGTGGTGTGGGATTTCTGTCTTCAGTATAGAATATTTTACTGTTTGTGAAGTATAAAACTTTGTACACAAATATGGCAAGAATTTCTAACTCAAATATACTTATACTAATGGTCTTCAGTATAATTGATTGTGACATGTGGAATCGATAAACACTACATAAGTTTCTGATTCAGTATTTCAAAGTTGCTAAAAAGTACCATAAACTACTTTCTCTTCCAATAAAACAACAGGCATTCTCTATAGCATTATAGATTTTTATGCATAGAAACTCTGGATCACATTGTTGATTAAAATGTGGGTATCTTTCCAGCTATTGTTTGTAGATTTAATGCAATGCAATAACTTATCGGAACCTCAATATATCTTGGATAATGCAGTCAATAAAAGTACCTACATCTTCTTTTTGTTTGGGGCCACACCTATCAATACTCAAGACTGAGACTTCTGTCTCTATGCTCAGGGACTGTTCCTTGCTGGTTTGGGGGACTGTATGTCGTGCTGGAGCTCAAACCTGATCAGTGGTATGCAAGCTAAGTGCCCTATCAGCTACATTATAATTCTAGCCCCAAACAATTTAGGAATATTTTAAGTTGGAAAATACTTGGGACAGTGTGTAAAACAGTTTGTAATTGGTACCATGCACACAAAACAATTTCTTTATCAAACTCTAGTGTACCACTGAACTCAATTTGTGGTGTTTAGAACAGAAATTAATATTTTGGTAAGGTAGGACACATGTAGTTCAAAATACATAGACTTGTTTTGCATAAGATAATGAGATACATCTGGCATCTCACCAGTATTTAGTTTCTTGAGTAAAACAAGTAAATTTTTAATTGCAGTCAATATCCAAAAGATATATGTTATACATTATCTCAATTGTATTATGTAACAAAATTACATCAAGCATGAGTGAAAGTATCCATCTGGGCATACAGATAAAATGTAGGGAATTAGAGGCATATCTTTTATTCTTTCATACTTTTATTCATTCACACATGCATACATATTTGTGTCAAATCGAGAATTAGAAGATATGTTCCAAAAGACCCTTTAATATTACTGCTACTGTGTAAGCTGGCAGTAGGTTAATTTTATCAAAATGGGAGTAAAATTTTATCAAAAAGGAAGTAAGAAAATTCTCTTTGTAAAATACTTTTCACTATTTTCTCCTTGGTGACTGGATAAACAACATCTATAAATGGCTAAAGGTTTAGAGAAAAGTAATACAGAAAATATTATTAGTCAATTACATACATGATATATCCCAATTTTATAGGACTACAGAATGTTTCATCCATCAGATCACATACTATATCCTATGGAAACAGTGTTAAAGGTAAAAGAAATCAAAAAATAGAAAAAGCACAGTCAATTTTATAAGTAAAATTGTTATTATGTTCAGAAATTTGAGAAGTGAGAAAAAAATTTCCTGATAAATCAAAGCAAACCATTAAGGAAACAAGATGAACAGGGATGAATCTCTTCCCCGATTTGGATCCCTTTGATTTCTTTGATTTATCTTCTTTCCTCCTATTTAATCTATCTTTTTCTCATCTAATATGAATGCAAAGTCTAGTATAATTTCAAATTGGAAAAGTTATGACAAATTCTTGATATTGTACTATTCAGATAGCTTAATGCTTCATATTTGGTTATTTCTCAAATACATTTGTTATGTTTCCGTGCTTCAGGCATATCTGACTGTTGGGGCTCAGTGAGGTCCCCAAAAGTTATTGGGGTTCAGTACCTCACCATATTGGGGCCAATGACCATTTGCCCCAACCAATGCACAAAAAGGAACAAGACCACAGTCTCTAGAAATCTGGAGCTCTGCCTTGATCTCTCCCACTCCTCACTCCTCTTAACTCCACACCCACCACATCACACACCAAGTCTGCTTGAGATAGATACTATATGAAAGGGTGGGGGAAGAGAGTTACAAGCGGTAATTGACCTTAATTCCTGAACAATGAAGTGAGACAAAGTTCTTCCTTCCAGGGACCTCCCGCAGAGGCAGATCTTGTCCAGAGGCTATAGAACTACCCAGGACAAGGGTGGGACCCTGGCCTGTTGTTTAGGCTTACAGAAAAGAGGGAAGCTGTTGCATTACAGTGCTGCCCAGAGCCCCTTCATCTAGGCTGGAGTTGCCTCCTGCAGGTCACTTTGTAGATGGGGCAAGACAGTTTGAATGTTGCAGTTTATTTTACCATGTGTTCTATGCTGGCTGACATAAATATTTTTTTTTTCTTATGCTGCAACAATCATCATGGACTAGCTAGAACTTACTGGTGTATTCACCTAACCACATTGGATTTCTAAGTAATTAGACCAGAGAGAAATACTGTTTGCCTACAAGCAAGCAAGCACAGCTCTCTAATAAGTCAAAAGGTAAATATACAGAACAACTATGAAGTAAAGATGAGATTATTGTGAAGGCTTGGAGAAATTTATACCTAGTGGTAAGAGATCCATTGGTAAAGATAAATGCAAGATGCTCCACAGTACCCTGCAGGGGTACTTCCAAAGGAGATCTTGGCTGGGCAGTATTGACATCTCAAGGGACTAGGTGAGGTCATGGGAGAAATTACCTGAGGGTAATTAACCCTGACTGCTATCCTTTGGAGTGGGCGGTCTGTATTGCAAGGATATAAAAACTGTAGCCTGCTTTCTTTCTCTCTTTTGCCCCTATTGCCTTTTGCCTTTTTTTGCCCTCTCCTCTCTGTTCCCTGTTGGGCTTTAACACGTGATGGCAGCCAGCTTGGCCTACACGTGGCCAGGCCCAGCCAGGAACCCTAAGTCCAGAGTTATAGTATTGCTGATTTGTATAACCAGAATAAGTGTGAGTAAATTCTTTTTGAAACTTTGATGAATTACCACATCTTTCTCCGTCTGCAGGCCGCCCATCCCCTGGGGCGGAAGGGGATTCATAGACTCTGTTCCTGGACTTTGTCAGGGTGCCCAGCTGTACCCTGACAGGAAGCAGCATTTCTTTTACAATAAAAAAAAATAGGGTTGGCAAGTAGAAGACAGAGAGCTGTGAACAAAGGGTAATCAAACATCTAATTTCAAGAACATACAGGAATCCTGAAATTCTGAAATATAAAAATAGAGTTTCCAAGGCTAATCTGAAAGATTCTGTATATCAATTAATTTAATTATTTTAATGCACCCATACAAAGTTTGTTAAATCATTGCTGTTTCTATGACCCAGGAATGACAAGGAAAAGAGATCTATTACCTCTCTATACCATGAGACACAAATAACTAAACATTGGTAAGTGGAGAGTGACCACGGTTAGCATCACAGAGAACATAAAGTTACAAGTGAGGCTTCAAGACTTTAGTAAAGAAAATCTCATTATACGCAGGTAGCTAGGTAATGGCCTCCAATGAATCCTGAATTATAACTCTCTCTATCCCAAGTTAAAATAACCGCTTCCTTCTCTTCTGTTCCCACAGCTTGCATAATTCGCACATAAGCCGTACATGTCTGACTCCACACTATAAATTGTAAAACACTTTTGGCAATGTAGTACACTTTAGAGAGTGAGAGATTATTGATTGATTTATGCTAATGAGAGCAGTGCTGCCAATATCACTAAACACATAGGCCAAAAGAGCAGATGTAAATTTCAATGGAAGTTAGATATTCATACCAAGATAAAAGTGAATTTATACTGGGTGGTCCAAAATGCAAAGGCTTACTATATTATTTTATTGCAGATTCCCATAGATAACATTCTATAATTTTCCTGAATACCAGTATGTTATTTATTATAATTATTTATAGACCAAGAAATAGTAAAAAATATCATTTCTTTACGCTTTTCTTAGTCTGTTTGGACAATTGTAACAATACAAGAGATGAGGTGACTTACACGACAGAGAATTTTTTTTTTTCTTCAGAGTTCTGGGGGTGATGAAGTTCAAGCCCAAAGTGCCTGCAGTGTCTATGACCTTATTCATAGATGAACATCTTCTAAGCTGTCATCAAATGACAGAAATAAAGGAAGCTCTCAAATGGACCTCGAAGGGCACTAATTCTATTCATCAGTGTCCCATCGCAATGATTTGATCAACATCTAATGCCTTATTCAACACAATAGGTAATAGTATTTCAACAAATAATTTTCATGATACAAACATTCAATCTGTTGTCTCATTGCTTTTTATGCATTGCCAACTCTAATTACTGTCCTATGTTCCAGTTACAGATTTTACAAGTATAACATTCAAACTGAATCTTATCTGCTCTCAAAAAAAAAAAAAAAAAGAAGAAAAGAAAATCAGAACAGCTTAACCTCAAGAATTCTTGAGAGGCTGTTTCCATAAAAATCAAAAGGGCAAAGTATTCATTGGTCTAGTTCTTCTATATAAGATAAAGTTCATGGTCTCTGAAGGCTAAGTACAAGAGAATGCAATATGTTCTAAAAGTCTCTGGTCTCCTTATATATAACGCTTATCTAAAAGCTGATAATATGTACTGAGAATGACTTCTCACAAGAGAAAGACTTACTTCATCTTGTCTGAGAAGCATAGCATAGTCCTGATCCTATAATCACATATTATTAGTGATACTAATAATAATATTCATGATTTTAAAAATAATTTATCAAGGAAAGCAATAATGATCTCTTTCTCATTTTTCTAATCATTAATCATCTATAAACATAGAAACCAATGTTAGTATTTGAAGCATATTTCTCTTCAACCATTCTTTTTTATAAAGAGATTGTGAATTTCACAGTGTCTTTTGGTATATACTTAGAAAAGATTTCTCTTGGGATCTTCAGAGGTAGTCTTTGTAAATTCATTTCTATGTGACTGGTTAGTTAAAGGAAAAAATTAAGCTTCCTTAAGAGAACTCCTTCTTTTCAGGCTACCAAGAAATTTATTGTCATCATAATGCAGCTTTTCTCTCTGTAACTGTGTTTCTTCAAAGTCTACTACAAAGTGTACTGTTTCTCTTAGATAAAATGAAATCATAGATTTTATTCAAAAACTAAATACTTTATACATATCATAACAAAAGATATACTAAATTACAGCATGTTAACAAACTGGTCTTTCCTATTACCAGCTTTAAACTATAAATTCTTGGAGTATTGTTAATTTTTCATCATCTTATGATTCTTAAAGAACATCTAGTCCCTAAAATATGATCAATCCTCTTTAACTATGTAGACAAGGAATAAGCACATCCATTCTATTTTCCCTTGATTCTATATATTGCCAGTTGTCTAATTCTTATGAAAGAATTTTATAAGATCTAATTTCTCTGATGACATCTTTTTTTTTTTTTTTTTTTTGCTTTTTTTGGGTCACACCTGACAATGCTCAGGGGTTTCTCCTGGCTCTGCACTCAGGAATTACTCCTGGCGTTGCTCGGGAGACCATATGGGATCTGGGGATCAAACCCGGGCTGGCACGGGGACTATAGCTACGGCATCTGATGACAGCATTTTAAGTGTAATCTCAAATTACTCATGCTTTTATAAGTGACATTTTTGTTATATTTGTTAATCATATGTACTCTATACTATATAGTTGTTATAAGAGAATGTAAGGGGGTGGTCATGCATAAAGTAAGTGCCTTACTCACTGTACTATTTCTCTGCTTCCCTCAAAAAATTTTATTTATAACTACCTCATTAATTGTATTTTATACTGTCCTTTAATTTTCATTTATAGCTAATAAAACGTGAGCAAATAACATTTTAAAAGACATTCTGCTCTTTATAATAGAGCCATTCCTCAGTATCTATAGGGGATTGGTTCCAGGATTTCAAGGTTACCAAAATGGACAAACATTCTAGTTCGCATATGAAATCATATTTAGGTTTAACTTACACATATTTTCTTGCAGCCTGCAACTTTAACTCATGTCAGGATTATTAAAATATCCAGTATAATTCAAATTTAATGGTAAATAACTGTCAGTATTGTTTGGTGAAAAATCATGAAAAGCAAAGTTTGTACAAATTTAGTACAAACACAATCTTCATGTGCCCTCACAGTATGCATTTGATTCCAGTAGAACCCATTGGTATTCCAGAGACTGTGGATAAAAACCTAGGGAGTTGGAATGTTGACTATATTTGGTGTACTTTTCAGTGTACTTTATATAGATATGTGTGTGTGTATGTGTGTGTGTGTGTATGTGTATATATATATATATGTATATATACAAAACATATATAGATAAAGCATTGCATATTGCATACACATTACATATTACATATATAACATTATATAAAATGTAATCACGATCACGATCTTCCCGTTAATCATCTATTTGCTAGAGCGGGCACCAGTAATATCTCAATATGTCCTGTCACATGCTGTAGAGCCAAGGGCATCGGCTTGGTACAGGAACATAAAAGAGCCTCAAACCATTATATTAGGTCATGAGAATGATCTAATATAATTGTTACTGGCATTTGGCATATCAAATACAACACGAGCAGCTTGCTAGGCTTGCCGCCAGGGAGGCATACTCTATAAACACCTCCAAATAAAGCCTTTATTGATGAACCGGGCAGCCGCTATGCCGCGTGAGCCGGGCTGTGATGGGCTGGTCGGCTGGGTGGAGTTCTGATGAGAGGGAAGTCCAATGTGGAAAATGGCGGCGCCCATGGAGTGGGTGGGGGGGTCGTCTGGCTTGTTGTGAGGTTCTGCCGGGGTGGTGGGCCAAGGCTGGAACCCACCATGCCTCCCGACTGCCTCATGAACGGCTGGGCACAGGGGAGAGCAAGGAACCGCTCTGCCCCATGTCTGAGAGTCTCTGGACCAGCATACCTGGGCCGGATTGAGGAAGAAACTGCTCCAGGGTGGGTGTCGATGATCCGGGCTGTGATGGGCTGGTCGGCTGGGTGGAGTTCTGATGAGAGGGAAGTCCAACGTGGAAAATGGCGGCGCCCACGGAGTGGGTGGGGGGTCGTCTGGCTTGTTGTGAGGTTCTGCCGGGGTGGTGGGCCAAGGCTGGAACCCACCATGCCTCCCGACTGCCTCATGAACGGCTGGGCACAGGGAGAGCAAGGAACCGCTCTGCCCCATGTCTGAGAGTCTCTGGACCAGCATACCTGGGCGGATTGAGGAAGAAACTGCTCCAGGGTGGGTGTCGATGATCCGGGCTGTGATGGGCTGGTCGGCTGGGTGGAGTTCTGATGAGAGGGAAGTCCAATGTGGAAAATGGCGGCGCCCCACGGAGTGGGTGGGGGGTCGCCTGGCTTGTTGTGAGGTTCTGCCGGGGTGGTGGGCCAAGGCTGGAACCCACCATGCCTCCCGACTGCCTCATGAAGCGGCTGGGCACAGGGAGAGCAAGGAACCGCTCTGCCCCCATGTCTGAGAGTACATATATAAAATGTAAATATATATATCAGGCCTAATTACTTAACTTGAAGTTTTATTTCCAATCACAGATTGCAGGGGCTCATACATTTGCAATATGTGAGATGTATTTGAAATTTGTGAGTGGAATCACAGGATAAACAAGTTTAATAATAGTGATTAAACTAATACTTTCCCTTTCAACCTCCTACTTATTAATTAATGAGAATTTACAATTTTATAAATTATTGCTGAGAGAGTACGTTATCAAAAATCTGAACTTATGCTGATCTCATCCATAAATTTAGTAATACAGTGAAGTTTTAATTTATATGTTTTTAAAGAATGATATTAAATACCTAGTAGTATGTATACATTCACTTACACATTGTAGTGATTTATTTAATTTATAAATACATTTATATAGTGTATTTCTGTAAATTATACGATGTAAAAATACATGCCTGAGTTTCTTATTATTGGTTTTTGGGCCATACCCAGCAATACTCAAGACCTCTTCTAGTTCTGTGCTCAGGGATTATTCCTGGCAGGACTGGGATTGGAAACAGCACACTGAGTGGCTACATGCAAGACAAGTGCTCTTCCCACTATACTATTGCTCCTGTCTTTCTGTCAGTTGTTTTTGCCCACCTGCCTTATTTATAATTGGTTATTTGTAGGTGTTACTTTGCAGGTTATCTTAGTGTGTTTGTGTGTGTGTCTGTGTGTGTGTGAGAGAGGAAACTTCTAATTGATAAATATGATAAATATGATAGTATGATAATGACCTGCAGAAAGTTTCCCAGCATGCTATTTTTTGTTTGCTTTTTTCTACATATTTACAAAGGAAATTTATTTTCATGCCTTTTGTATGTTGAGGGAAAAAAACCTTGTATTCAGAAGTTTAAAAATACAGTTTTCAAAAATTCAACTGTTGAGTTTCATTAACCTGAGATAATTATGAAAGTTTTATTGATTTCAATGACTTCAATACTTTTGCTAGCTATGAAGATTCAATTAAGAAGTTATTTTGTTCAAAACTATATAAAACTCTAATAAATAGCATAGTTCAAAATATGTTTAAAGCATTGCAAATAATTTTTTTCTTCAAATTTTATTACACCACTTTTAGACATACAATTGCAAGATGTTCATGTTGAGTTTTGATTCTACAGTGTTCCAACACCCATCCCTCCACCCGAACCCCATCTCCGATCACCAATGCCCCCACATCCCTCCCCCACACACACACACCCCCAAGGGCTTGGTGGGTTCTGTATGTCTTTTCTCTCCTCTCTATCTCTCCCTCCCGCTTACCTTTCCTACACGTCGTAGAATGCAGTACATCAAAGAACATAACTGTTTCCACTAGTTTGATGGACGGCCGGCCCGACTTGGGGCTTCATGGTCAGCATCCAGACAGCGAATATGGTGGCTAATGTGGTGGGCGAGGCTCATCCAGCTGCTTCCGGGACCCCCAGAGGTGATGGGCCCACTCCCAAAACCTATCTGTCCACCTAGGGACCCCATGGTCTGCTGAGCCTGGGGAGAGCTAAGTTCCAGCTTCCCCAGCTGCGTCTGAGGCCCAGCATGCTATGGCTGGTCGCTCCAGGGCAGCTCCTGGGTGGGGTCACCGGGCTCAGACCAAATGAAGGGGAAGGGCCGACCCCAGCTCCATCTGACGAATTCCGGTGATTCCCGCTTCTGGGAGCTGCCTACCTGGGCTTGAACTCGCTTTTGCTCTGTTAATCTGGTCTTGAGGTTGTATCCCTCCCAGGTGAGCAGGTTGATCTGCTGCAGCGCCCAGACAGTGAATATGGTGGCTAATGTGGTGGGCAACTCTCATCTGGATGCTTCCGGGACCCCCCCCCAGAGGTGATGCGCCCACTCCCCAAAACCCATCTGTCCACCTGGGGGCCCCAGGGTCAGCTGAGCCTGGGGAGAGCTGAGTTCCAGCTTCCCCAGCTGTGTCTAGCAAAATAATTTTTATTTTTTTTTTTTTTTATTATACCACCGTGAAACATACAATTACAAAGGTGTTCATAATTGTTCTTGGTAATACAGTATTCCAGCACCCATCCCTCCACCAGTGCCCCATTTCCACCACCAATGTACCCCTCCCCTCCTGTCCCCCCACCCGCCTTAATCGGTACCCCAGTTTCCTCTTTCTCTCTCTCTGTCGCTGCCTCTCTCCCTCTTATTTTACACATTGTGCTAGCCCGCAGATTTAGAGTTTATCACTTAAGTCTCTTTGTGTATAAAATTTTGTTTCTCCTACATTTTTTTTTTTTTTTTTTTGGTCACACCCGGCTCAGGTTACTCCGGCTCTGCACTCAGAATTACTCCTGGCAGTCCGGGACCATATGGGATGCGGGATTCAACCAGGCCGGCCAGGCCGCCCCGCAAGGCAACGCCCACCCGCTGGGCTATCACTCCGCCCTAGCAAAATAATTTTTAAAGAGAAACTTTTAACCCCAAATTGATGTAAGATGAAAATATTGCAAAGATTCTATTGATGAATTGTCCAAAGTTTAAAAATAAATACAGTCAATGAAATCATAAGCTTCCCAAACTTTGCATTTTATTTAACTGATTATGAATATACCATGGTATATAATAATTCTTAATTAATCAAATAATTAATCAAAGATTTGCCTTTTGCTGTCATTGCCATAATTATAGAAACAAGGTTGTGGTACTTAGGGCATTTAAGGCGTAATAATGGCAGATGCACTCAGTCTTCCATGAAATAAGAAATTGCCTTAAGATGCCTATGAACTGGAACAGGAATCAAGGATATTCTAATAACCTTTCCATCCACTAGTGTCTCTGAATTAACTCTGTTTATTTTCCTCCCAAATCCTTATCTTCTTTGTGTTCCAATAAGCAAATTCTCGTTCAATAAATTATTTCCTTGCCTCTGTTGGTCAGAGCTCTTGCTTGAATCTGAGGTGCCAAAGAGTTACCATGTTCACAGTGCTCCCTGGTGGTCAAACTAGTTTCCTTCAGGAAGTGAAGAAAAATAAGGGAAGACTGATCAAATATACTCTTTGCAATTTAAGTAGCAATATCTAAATGGTCTTGTTCTATTCACAACTGAAACAATCAATATTCACACAAGTTATGAAACCGCCTTAATTTATCAGAAAACCCCGGAGTGTATGTCTGCATATCCTCTCTCACCAGCTCTGCCCATGTAAAGGTAAATTTTAAAGGAGAAGCTGAGGAAAAATCATTAAGAGGCACACTATATAAATAGCACATCGTTACATTAATTGGAATTATATATGCTGTAGTTAACAAACACTAAACAAAAATGCGGGAGTTAAATAATTTTCCTCATATTAAAAATGCAACTTCACATTCCAGTTCCGGTTACAGATGGTGCCTGTTTAATTCAAGCATCCTTATGAAAAAGTACTGTTTTCTCCCTCATTAATATATGCTAAGAGATTGAGTTTACTAGTCAGAGATAAACATTTTGTTACTTGTAGATGTTTTGATTTTTGCCTGTCTCTCTCTCTCTCACACAAACAATATTGAAACAAATAAGTTTGTTGTGCAAAAACTGATGATATACTTACTATCACACTGGGATGTAACAAAAAATGCATACTGCACCATTTTCTTCTGTTAAATCTCAGAATACCAGAGTTACTTAAAAGGTCAAGGAATTTCACTTTTTATTATGCACTTACCTATAAAGTTTGATTTAGTAAAGTAGAGGAACAGTTAGTTACACCATCTTTATTAATGTCACTGAAAGGCTCAAGCTTAATTTTTTACATTATATTTTAGATGAATCCTACTGTTATTTAGTTTCAAAGCTTTATTTCAGGCACATTTATTTTGAAGTATAGAACTGAACTATATAGAATCCTTCCAAAAAGGATTCAGCACAATTGACCGTATCCACTTGGTAACCAAGCTCATTGAAGTTTGTAGGGAGTTCAGGATGCCACTCTGTCTCATGTTCATTGATTTAAAGAAAGCCTTTGATTCTGTGGAGACTGAAGCGGTCATCGAAGCCCTAGCCAAACAAGGCGTTCAAACCTAATACATCAAGATCCTTCATGAACTGTATTATGGATTCACCACCAGGATCTCACCATTCTACAAGGAAGTGATCATTGATGTCAAAAGAGGGGTTCCGCAGGGGTGATACCATTTCACCAAAACTCTTCAGCGCCACTCTCGAGAACATCATGCAACAATTAGAATGGGAAGGAATGGGAGTGAAGATAGACAGTTGGCAACTAAACGACCTACACTTCGCTGATGATATCGTTCTAATAACACCAAACATTAGCCAAGCGGCACAAATGCTGGCTGACATTGATGGAGAATGTGGAAAGATAGGTCTAAAGCTGAATCTCAGCAAAACTATGTTCATGAGAAATGAACTAGTTCCAGAGGCCCCATTCACTTCGATGGAACAAACATCTCTGAATGCAGCAGTTATGTGTACCTAGGTCGAGAAGTCAATATGATGAATGACCTAAAACCTGAGCTGCGCAGGAGGAAGAGAGTGGCATGGAATGCCTTCAAAGGCATCGAAGAAATAGCTAAAAGGACAAAGAGCCTCCGGCTCCAGGCACATCTCTTTGACTCCACCATTCTCCCTGCATTAACATACGCCTCAGAGACCTGGGCCCTACGTAAAAGCAGGATGAGAATGCTATTCGGGTCTCTCAGAGAGAATCGAAAAGAGTTATGCTTGGACTATCACGCCTCAATCAAGTGAGAGAAGGAATCCGGAGCTCTGACCTCCACTGCTGTTCCAGAGTCAGGGACGCTGTCTCGTTTGCCAAGGCATCAAAAAATCAGATGAACTGGATATGTAATGTGATTTGAAGACGGCCGCTGGACTAGAGCCATAACCTACTGGATCCAAATGGATGACAAAAGATCACGTGGCCACCCACCTACAAGATAGTCATACTTCTTCATCAAGCAGTTTGAGGCTCTTTGTACTCCTGAAGCAACCAGATTTCATTGGGCTACACTCGCACGTGATAGCATCAAACGGAAATATTACTGGCACTCGCTCGGGCAAATCGATGAATAACAGGATGTCAAGTGATCAAGTGATCAAGAACTGAACTAAAAGAGGCTGAACGGAATCTCCTTGGAAATATAACAGGTGGAATGATTAATATAGAATCATTGGTAAATATGCTGTTTCCATATTTAGAAAAGAAATTCTATCTTTAACACCCAAAAGTTGGGGCCGGAGTCATAGTCCAGCATGTAGGGTGTTTGCCTTGCATGTGGCTGGCCTGTGCTGACCCGGGTTTGATCCCTGGCATCCCATATGGTTCCCTGAGCACTGCCAGGAATAATTCCTGAGTGTAGAGCCAGGAGTAACCCCCTGAGCATCGCGGGTGTGATTTGAAAAGCAAATAAATAAATAAATAAATACATAAAAACATAAATACATAAATACATAAAACCCAAAAGTAAATACTTTTGATTTTTCAAGTACTGGCAAACATTTTACTCAATTATTTTTGATGGAGTGTTTTAAGAAGAAAAAGAGATGACTGGATTAATGTATTTAAGGGAGTATACAACAAATACTTGAAATCTTATCATCATTCACTTTTATATTGGTTCAGTTTTATTGAATGAAAAGATGAAACAAAAGTGTACCATTTAAAGAAAAGCGGTGTGAACCTCTGGATAAGTTATTTTCAGAAATCATTCCATGGAGATTTTTAAAAAGGATTATAGTTTTCATAAAGAAGTACTGGGTTAAGATACTAAAGTAAATTTTACAAAAATTTTAAGAGTTATGTATATATTCCTACATGAGGTGAACACCAATTTAGTATACTTTATATGCACACTTTCATTTTGGTGGAAATTGTTAAAGTTCTCACAAAATATTTCATAACCTTTTGTATTGGAAATGATGTTTCACTATTATAAAGCTGGAAAAGTGGGGTCGTAGCTGTAGTTCAGCGGGTAGGGCGTTGACTTTGCATGTGGCCAGACCTGGATTTGATCCCTGGCATCCAATATAGTCCCCTGAGCACCACCAGGAGTAATTCCTGAGTGCAGATCCTGGAATTAACCTGAACATTGTCGTGTATGACTCAAAAATAAAAAAAACAAAGCTCGAAAAGTTAATAAGACAAATATTGTTTTTAAATAACTGAAAAATGAATTAAAAATGTGACAAAATGAGGAAATCTACTGCACCATGAAAAAAGAACTAACCTTCCCATAATGAAACAGGTCAAGAACTTGCCCCTAATCAATACTGTACCAAAAAGTGGCAAGATTGGTCCAATGTACAGAAGAACGACCAAAAAGAAACGGTAATTATGCAAAAAAAATACTAGATCGATCATTAGTAAGTAGGCGCTTGCCTTGTATGCAACTGACCCAATCTCTATTCTCCACTACATAGGGTTCCAGGATCCCTACTATAAATGATCCATGAACACCACCTGTGTGGAACAACTGCCCCCAAAATATGATAATAAGGGGCCTCATAGATAGCACAGATGTTTCAATGCATGTCTTGCATGTGTGTGACTCAGGAAGCATCCCCACAACACATGTATCCCAGCTTCACTGATGTAACCTTGGTAGCTCCCAACAAACACTATTTTTGTTGTCCACAGAGCAGGTCCTTGCCATACAGCTTACTTGGTTCTAGCACTCAAATTAACCCTTCCAGTTTTCTGAAAGTAACTAGGAGTGGCTTCAGAGTCCCCTAAGCACCACTTGAAATGTTCCAAAAAAATATGAAAGCATATCTGGATGTTTTATATATATATATATATATATATATGTTTTTGTGTTATATTTTATATGTATATATAAAACATCCAGATATAAAATATATATTGTGTATGTATATATATACATATAAAATATATATATACATACATACACACATACATATAACACATACATATAACACATATATGTTATATATAACATATATATTTATATCACTTGATCACTTGAATCCCGTTATTCATCGGTTTGCTCGAGCGGGCGCCAGTAATATTTCCATTGGACCCTATCACGTGCCAATGTAGCCCAATGGCATCTGGTTGATTCAGGAATATAAAGAGCCTCAAACCATTCCTTCAGGGTCTTGACAAGGAAGTCTGACCATCTTGTAGGTGGGCGGCCACGTGATCTTTTGACATCCCTTGGGATCCATTCGGTAATGGCTCTAGTCCAGCGGTTGTCTCCAAATCGCATTACATGTCCAGCCCATCTGATTTTCGATGCCTTGGCAAACGAGACAGCGTCCCTGATTCTGGAATAGCAATGGAGGTCAGAACTCCGGATTCCTTCCTCTCACTTGAGTGAGGCATGATATTCCAAGCATAGCTCTTTCGATTCCTCTCTGGGAGACCTGAATAGCATTCTCATCCTGCTTTCGTGAGAGCCCAGGTCTCTGAGGCATATGTTAATGCAGGGAGAACTGTGGAGTCAAAGAGATGTGCCCAGAGCCAGAGGTTCTTTGTCCTTTTAGCTATTTCTTCGATGCCTTTGAAGGCATTCCATGCCGCTCTCTTCCTCCTGCGCAGCTCAGGTTTTAGGTCATTCATCATGGTGATTTCTCGACCTAGGTACACATAACTGCTGCATTCAGAGATGTTTGTTCCATTGAGAGTGAATGGGGCCTCAGGAACTAGTTCATTGTTCATAAACATTGCTTTTCTTTAGATTCAGCTGTAGACCTATCTTTCCACATTCTCAGTCGAGGTCAGCCACCATTTGTGCCACTTGGCTAATGTTTGGTGTTATTAGAACGATGTCATCAGCGAAGCGGGAGGTGGTGTAGTTGCCGACCATCTATCTTCACTCCCATTCCTTCCCATTCTAATTGTCGCATGATGTTCTACGAGGGTGGCACTGAAGAGTTTTGGTGAAATGGTATCACCCTGTCAAACCCCTCTTTTCACATTAATGATCACTTCTTTGTAGAATGGTGAGATCCTGGTGGTGAATCCGTAATACAGCTCACGAAGGATCTTGATGTATTGGGTTTGAACACCCTGTTTGGCTAGGGCCGATGACTGCTTCAGTCTCCACAGAATCAAAGGCTTTCTGTAAATCAATGAACGTGAGACAGAGCGGCATTTTGTACTCCCTACAAACCTCAATGAGCTTGGTTACCGTGTGGATATAGTCGATTGTGCTGAATCCTTTCCGGAAGCCTGCTTGCTCGCATGGTTGTCCTTCATCTAGTGTTCTGCTAATCCTGTTCAGGATGACTCGTGTAAACAGCTTGTAGATGATGGACAACAGGCAGATGGGGCGATAGTTGCCAATGTCCTGAAATGTCTCCCTTCTTGAACAGTAGAACTGTCCTGCTAGTTTTCCATTGGGAGGGCACCTTGCATTCAGACAGGTAGCATGTGAAGAGGCCGAGCTAGTGTATTGATGAGTACCTACGGCAGATTCTTCAGGTGTTCGGGTCTGACTTTGTCTGGGCCTGGTGCTGTTCCCTTCTTTACCACGAGATGGCATGTCGGATTTCAGAAGGGATAACGCTGGGAATGACATATCCATCCTGTGGAATTTGGTATGTGGGCATACCAAAT